>CAUYQU010013347.1:0-16436 GCA_963574635.1 Cheracebus regulus | reverse complement strand
ATCCTAAATATATACGCACCCATTACAGGAGCACCCAGATACATAGGGCAAGTTCTTAATGACTTACAAAGAGACTTAGACTCCCACACAATAATAGTGGGAGACTTTAACATTACACTGTCAATATTACACAGATCAACAGCTAGAAAATTAACAAGGATATCCAGGAATTGAACTCAGACCTGGAACAACTAGACTTAACAAATATTTACAGAACTCTCCTCCCACAAATCCACAAAACATACATTTTTCTCAATATCACATTATACCAATTTTAAAAGTGACCACATAATTGGAAGTAAATCACTCCCCAGCAATTGCATAGCATTTCACAGGTTTAAATAAAATATTGGTTGGCTGCTTATTTGTTATTTTCATCCCCTATTCCTTCCTGTCTCCATTGTTAAGCACATTTATTGGCATAAAAGAGGTTTTTAATACCCATTTTTAGACTGCATTCTAGCCTGGGCAATAGAACAAGAATCCTGTTCTGTCTCCCTCTTTCTCTTCCTTTTTCTCTCTTTCATTCTTTTTTTTCTTTCTTTTGCTCTCTTTCTCCTTTTCTCTTTCTTTCAAAAAAAAATAAATAAATAAAAAATAAAATAAAAAAGTCTGGTTAAAACCTGTTATATTAATCATTTCTTTTGTCTTTAGACTTTTGATGTCTGTGTAAGGCAGGGTTTAGTTGGAGATAACAGAAACCATTCTTATTTTAAGAAGAAGAAGCTTTGTCAAAGGAAATTAGCTTCTTCTTCTTCTGTTTTTTTTTTTGAGACAAAGTTGCACTCTTGTTGACCAGGCTGGAGTGCAATGGTGCGATCTCACCTCATTGCAACCTCCGTCTTCCAGGTTCAAATGATTCTCCTGCCTCAGCCTCCCGAGTTGCTGGGATTACAGGCATGCACTACCACGCCTGGCTAATTTTGTATTTTTAGTAGAGACAGGGTTTCTCCATTTTGGTCAGGCTGGTCTCAAACTCCTGACCTCAGGTGATCCACCTGCCTCAGCCTCTCAAGGTGCTGAGATTACAGGTGTGAGCCACTGTGCCCAGCTGGAAACTAGCTTCTTAACAAAATAATTGAAAGGGCCGGAGGAACAGGATATATGCTGGGTTTCCAAGAATGCCTCTGAGAACAACACCCTAGAACTAGGGGCTCAGGAAAGCTGCTACTTCTGCTCCAGGCAGCTTCATTCTAGATATTGGGCTGTTATTTGCTAGGCGTGCTGGAGCTTCACAGCAAAAACCAGTGCTATGTGCCCTGCTCCCAAGACACACTGAGCTACTAGCTGTTATGCAACCTCTGCTACCATCACAACAGACAGCAACAAAAGTGAAAATGAACCAAATGTAAAATACCTCAAAATCCTAACTTAAATGTAACATGTTTTTGCATACTTTTAGTAGATCAGAAGACTATCAAGGAAATTCCCAGTGGTTACAAATGGAAAGAAACTGGAGTTGTAAACTAATGCAGAAGCTACCGCTGTGCTGGGGGTATTTGCCAGTCTTGATGACCTGGATGCTTAAGTGACCATCTGTGCCTGGTGGATAATGCCTTGGCGGGGGTGGGGGTGGTGCAAGTTAGGGAGTTGAAACTGAGAACTCCACATAGTACCAAGACACTCAAAAAGCTACATCCTCAGGAAAATAATGGATTGAATAAAAGAAACAAAATCTGACCTTTAGTGAAGAGAAATAACAAGAAAACTTATCTTTGCCTGTGTCCTGGGTAGAGAAAAAAAACAACTTCCAATAATTAATAACTCTACATCCTCACTCTTAGGGGTTTTGAATTTGGGATTTGAATCTACACTGAGTGGTTTAGAAGTTAATTTTATGATCCTGAGTTGGTTGCAACTGTGGACATCTGACAGAAGCAATGCAGATCATTCCTGGAAGGATATAGCCTCAACCTAGACCTTACAGAATTCCCATAGATAAGCCCTGGCTGAACATAAATGTTCACTCCATATTAAAATATATATATATATATATACACATATGAAGAAACAGGCTGCCATAAGAGTCAGCAAGAACTCCTAAGAACTTAACATAATGGATTTATCAAATGCACAATATAAAACAAAGATGCCTAAAATGTTCGGTTACATTTAAAAATACAAGAAAAGAACAAGATATATAATATAATCACATACGCACAAAATGTATAAAAAGTTATAAGCATACAGCTTGATAGATTTTCACAATTGGAACACATCTAACTAGCACCCATTAAAAAAAAAAAAAAAACACCCAAGACTGAAGATCTAAATAGGAAAGACAAAAGTTTCCAACTTTTAGAATAAAATCCTTATGATCTCAGGTTTAGGGAAAGATTTCTTATAAGTCACAAAAAGTGTAAATAACAGATTGATAACCTCATTGATATTAAATTTATGCTCAAAAGACACAAAGAGTGAAAAATAAGCTATTAACTCTGAGAAGGTATCATATGGTTTGAATGTCTTTTTCCCACCAAATCTCAGGTTGAAATGTGCTTCCCATGTTGAGGCTGGGGCTTGGTGGGAGGTGACGGGATCATGGGGGTGGATCCCTCATGAATGGCTTAGCATCATCCCCTTGGTGATCAGTGAGTTCTCACTCTGAGTTCCTGTGAGATCTGGTTAAGAGTGTTGAACCCACCCCCGCCATCTTTCTTGCTCTTGCCATGTGATATTACCTGCTCCTCCTCCACTTTCCACCACGATCGTGAGCTTCCTGAGGCCTCGCCAGAAGCTGAGCAGATGTTGGTGCCATGCTTGTATAGCCTGCAGAACCATGAGCCAAAACACACTTCTTTTGTTTGTAAATTACCCAGTCTCATGTGTTCTTAAAAGAAAAAATGGACTCACACAAGATATTTACAACATATTTTGCTCATAAATATTAGTAGTAGATTTTATAAAGTATCCAAAATGTATGGAGACCTACTATTAAAAATACAAACAACCCAATAGAAAAGAGAGGCAGTTCACTAAAGGAAAAAACAAAATAGTAAATTAACATAGAAAAAGTTACTAGTAATTAGGAAAATAGACATTCAAATCATAGTGAAATATTTCACACCTTTCAGCATGGCAAAAATTTTAAATCTGATGATAATGTGATAATAAATAAAATTTAAAAGCTGTTGAAATCCCAAAACACTTTAAGCCTTGAGAGAGATGTGACTGTGATCTGAGTTATACATAATTACATCTTCTGTTTCTCAGGTTATAGTTTAACTTACTTTCTTATTATTCTTGTTCTGTAGAATAACTAGAGAGAATTAAATGACACCAGGGACAACAACCTCCCACCTTCCTAATTAATGGCTTTTGTTATTAACTTCTCCTTTGTTGTCCTGTATTGCTGATCACAGATGACAGAAAACTCATCACTATTATACCCTTTGTAAAAAAAAAAAAAAATGCTAAATGTAGCCTCCCCATGAAGAAACATTGTCTATAATCAAATTGCTGTAACTATGTACTAACCTTGTTGAAAAATGTTGTAATTGTGCTAAAAACTCCTCTGTCTCTCCCTACATAAATGAAACCTTAACTTCCCTACTTTGAGCCGCCAGCTCCATTCTTTGGAGTTGGTTTCCTGGTAGACTATTCTCAAATTTTGCATTTAAATAAACTCTTTTAAAATTAGATTCTGACCCTTTTGATTATTTCAGGTTGACAGTACCAACTATTGATGTGGATATGAAGCAATTTACAGTAATGATAATATAAACTGGTAGAGTAAGTTGAAAATATCCAATAAAGTTGAAAATACACATACAATAAGATCCAGTAATTCCTCTTTTATGTATGCACTGCAGACAAGCCCTTGTACATGGCTGAAGACATGTAGAAGAATATCGAATGTATCATTCTGATACAGGAGCTAAAAAGAAATTATTTAGGCAGATAGTGAGGGAAAAGGAGTCCTTAGCAACGCTGCCCTTTTATACAAAAAGCAACCCCCAAATCATTTCTTTTATAACAAAGAACAGTCTGTAAAATCAAGCTGCAAACATAGATAAGCAAGCAGGAAGCTTGCATGGGTGAATGCTGGCAGCTGTGCCAATAGGAAAAGGCTACCTGGGGACCAGGTATACTCAACATAGAGGCTTCATATTGCCTTTTCTTTGTCACCACGTGTGCAGTAAAAAAGGCAACATGGCACTGGCCAGGTAGAGAACCCATCTGCAATAGTAAAAGGGTGGGGCAGCCAGCTTCTTTGCATGCTATGCAAATGAGCACACCCAATCATAACCATAAGTTATTTGCGAAGTATGCAAATGAACAACTGGTTTGACCAATCTTTCGTGCCCTAGGTAAATCAGACACCGCCTCCTCAAGCTCATCTATAAAATCTCCCTCGCTTCACTGTGGACCTGAAGACCTGCTGGGGACCCTCTCTCTCCAGGAGAGAGCATTTCTCTTTCTTTCGTCTATTAAACCACCACTCTTAACTTCACTCCTTGTGGGTCTGAGTCCTTGATTTCCTTGGTGTGGGGCAATGAAGCTCAGGTATTTTGTCCCATTTGAACGAGATGACTTCTATTCTTCTTTTTTTTTTTGAGATGGAGTGTCGCTGTCTCCCAGGCTGGAGTGCAGTGACCTGATCTCAGCTCACTGCAACCTCTGCCTCACGGATTTATGTGATTCTCCTGCCTTAGCCTCCTGAGTAGCTGGGATTACAGGCACCTGCCACCACGCCCGGCTAATTTTTGTATTTTTAGTAGAGATGGAGTTTCACCATGTTGGCCAGTCTGGTCTCAAACTCCTGACCTCGTGATCCACCTGCCTCAGCCTCCCAAAGTGCTGGGATTACAGGCGTCAGCCACCATGCCTGGCCAACTTTTTTATAGTAGGAAATGTCCATTATCAGTAGATAAGCAAAATGGACATTTTATTCATTCGTCTGATAATGGACAAACAAAATGTCCATTATCAGGCAAATGAATAAATAAATTGTTGTCTATATAATGGAATGCTAAATAGCAATGAAAGTGAATGAGTTAGAGCTTTGGTTGTCAACATGGATAATTCACATAATGTTGAATGGTAAATGTGAACTTCAGAAGTACACATAGGGTATGCTGGTGCTGGTCCTAGACTGGTGCAAATGGGGCCCCTGTCCTGGGTCCCACATCTCAGGAGTTAGGGCAGCGCTTGGACAGAGACCCAGATGACTAGCCTTCCTCTCCACCCTTTGCACAGGGCCTGAGATTGACCAGATGTTCTGAACAGCTCTGGGCTGTGCCTTTGTGTGCCAAGTCTTGGTTTCAGGAAGGACTGTGAGCAGATTGCTCCTGTTGGCTGGCGCAGTTGGCTGGTGTTCTGTTGGCAGGTGGTATAGCACAAGGTTGGGCTGCCAGAATGGTGCTAATATGCTGCTTTGGGCAACTCAGATTGTTTATACAGACAGCCCCCACCCTCCTGCAAAAAATATTTGCTCAGGACTCCACACACCTTCGGGCAGCCCTGCAGTATCCATTCATATAAAGCTTTAAAATGTGCGGGATACCTATACAGTGTTTGGCAATATTTACATATGCTATAAAAGAAGTCCATGGGCCGGGCATGGGGGCTCACGCCTGTAATCCCAGCACTTTGGTAGGCTGAGGTGGGTAGATCACCTGAGGTCAGGAGTTGGAGACCAGCATGGCCAACATGGTAAAACCCCATCTCTACTGAAAATACAAAAATTAGGCGTGGTGTCAGGCACCTATAATCCCAGCTGCTTGGGAGGCTGAGGCAGGAGAATCGTTTGAACCCAAGGGTTGGGGGCAGGAGGGTGGGAGGGTGGGGGTGGAAGTTGCTGTGAGCTGAGATTGCACCACTGCACTCCAGCCTGGGCAAACAGCGAAACTCTGTCTAAAAAAAAAAAAAAACAAAACAGTCCATGGAAATGAGAATATCAATTCAGGGTAGGAATTGTTACTTGAAGGGAGGGAAGAGAATTACATTAGGGTTAGGTTGTGCTGGGAACTGTTTTTATCATGCTTTATTTCTTAAGCTGGGTGGTGGGGAAATAAAACGTGATGACTGTGTTACTTTTTATGCCTTTGTGTATATTTGAATTTTTTTTTTTAAAGAGGAAGAAGTGAAGATAGGAAGCCACTTGAAGCGGGTGTCTGGGCTTCCGTGGTGGCTGGGACACAGCAAAGGTGCTGTCCACCTGCTCATCCGAGGGTGGCACATCCCAGCCTCTGTCTTTTCCCCAGAGAAGATTCCCTCTTTTGCGCTTTCGCCATCTCAGCCTTTTAGTGTGTAAACAGACCTGGTGTGACTCATCAGTGCTTTTCTTAGTCCTTTTACCAGCAAGTACTTGTTAAACACTTAAATCTTACAAATGGAAAGAAAATTCCACAGTAAATTTAAGTATAAAAGTCAACCACCATTCTGAGTCTCGGACAAGACTGGTTAAAAATAGTTCTACACTGAAACTTAATATATTAAATTCAGTCATAGAAAACTTATATTGCTTTGCAAGGAGCCTTAAATATTTAAATGCAGGCATTTTCATCTGGTGATTCTTCCCAGTCTCCTGAGATGATCACACCTGGACAGGGAAGAAATCTTTTGAGATAAATAAACTCTACTGGGAAATGGGCCCCTTGCTAAGCTCCCTGCGGCAGTGACCCCTCCTCTGTTGCACACATTTTCTCCTATGTGTGGTTTCAGTTCCAAGCCAAACCCGTTCTGCAGCGTGCTTTGTACCTTTCCAGAGACTGATCCGTATCAGCTTGCCAGGGCTGTAAACCCCATTCATTCTTTCATTACTTAAAAGCCTCTTTCTTTGGAAAACCTTTGAGTGAAGCATAAAATTAGCATCTAAAAAGACAGAGCAGCAACTGAACCCAGGAACGTCCGGGAATATGTGACCACCAGCACCATGATTGACCTTCCTGAGAGCAGTTTGACGTGGGAAGAGGCTGTGCAGGTGGAAAACCTGAGGCCAGGAGGTGGAGGTTCCGGGCAGGGGCGGTCATCTCTCTGGCCTGCGCCCGAAACTCCCAATTCTCACGGGCGGCTGACGAGAGAAGCCCTCCTCTCCTCCTTTGTGTGTAATCCGTTCTCTAACTCTGTTCTAAGCCGACATCAGCACATCTTCGAAGTAAAGCATAGGGGAGGACCGTTTCACTTTTTTACATGTTTGTTCTCACCAGTTGGGTGTAAAATATGTTTGTATTATATTTTCAATTCTCTTTCACCCCTGTTCTATAAAATGTGAGACTGTAGGCATTTTTTTAAAAAATGAAAAAGAAAAAAGATTGACTTTAGGAATCACATTCAAAGTGTTTGATTAATCAGGGCTCAGCTTAGCATTCACGAACACTGCTGGGAAGTTTCCACTCTCTTTTCGTCCTAGATTTGTCTTTACCTCTTTTGTCTCCTATATTTTTCCAGCTCTGTGGATTTCTTTGAAGAGAAGAGGGCTATGAGGATTGCAGAAAGAAAGGCTTTTCTCCAGTCATTTAGCATGATCCTGCTGGATGATTATGGAGTATTTTTAGTATATTTAACCCATCAGGGAAAATCTGAGCATATCTTTGCCCTTAAAAATTCTGGTAGCCTGATGGTGGGGGGCGGGGAGAGAAGAAATCCTGTTTCTCTTTTCCCTGATTTTGACCCCAAACTCCATCTTGCTTTGGAAGTAAGGGAGTTGGAAGGAGAGGAGTTAGCCCCTCATGGGGGCCCTGGAAGGTAGATGGCTGCCAATCTTTGTGTGCATGTTGTCAAGAATGGCTGCCTTCTAAAAACAAACCAGCTCTCCCTGATCCCTCAGAAACTGGACTGTGTTAAAAATGTTTCCGAGGCAAAAACCATTGCTCATATGGGGCATTTATGGAGAATGTTTCAGTAGGCACGTGGCAGTCCTAGAAGCAACGTGGGGCATGGTATCTGCAGTTCCTGGCAGATTGCAGCCCCCTGTGGTGTGCTCAGGACATTCTGTGTCTGCATGGAGTCTGCTGCACAACGTCTGACCAGCTCATACCTGCACCATTACTTCCAGCACCTTGGCAGGTAGGAAAGGGATTACAAATACACCAGTGGGGTAGGCATTTGCTCCGGGAAAGAGGCTGATTTGGGCTGAATGGTCCATACCGCAAGAAGCCTGCTGTGTGTGGTGGTCAGGTGACCTTTGGACTGGGCTCCTGGTGGCTCTTGGCTGTCTTCCAGTTTGCCTAACATTGAAATTACACATCGAAGGGGTTTGTTACTGTTGATCTTTATTCCACAGCATGGCTTCTTGGTAAAGGTGACCACATTCTCCGTGTCTACACTTCCTCATCTCCCATTCACTCTCATCAGCCCACAGTTTGCTTTCAGCCTTCACGGCTCCCTGGAAATGTCTCCCCTTCTGCTGCCATCCTGGGGCCCCTCCCGAGGCTTAATCTCCTTCCTCCTCTACCCAGAGCTCAGCCCCTTTAAAGTCACCCACTAAGGTCCTCTACAGTCACCCACTTTGGGGGCTGCTCATTTCTCTGTCTCCTGCGCTCTTTCCTTATGTTTGGCTGTTCCCAGACTCCTGGGACTTGAGTTGAAACCCCAGCTCTGCCATTTATTACCACTGAGGCCTGGGCAAGTCATGTAACTTGCTTCAACCTGAGTTTCCTTCCCTGTGACATGGGGATGATATAGTACCGACCTCATTTGGAGGAAGATGCAACGAGACAATACTTGTAAAGTGACTTCCATGGAGTCTCTTATGGAGAAAGTATTGCTAAACGCTAGTTAACACGACTGTTACTCCTTTCTCACTCTGCCCACTGCCCACTACAACCAGAGGCCTTAACAACCTGCAGTCTTTGAAAGGTTGCCCTCCAGCCTAGCACTTCCTCCTGTCTACACCCCAGCGTGCCGGGTATCTCCATGAATACTGCACTGTGCTCAGTGAGCAGTGATACCTGTCGTAGATTCTACACTGTTTAATAGAAGAAATGGCGCTGATGATGGCTGTGCACTGTGTTCACGACGCAAAGGTGCTTGGGAGAGCACCTCTGGCTGGAGAGTATAAGGTAGCTGGGGGCCCAGGAAGAAGGTCTGTTTCTATCTCAAGCCTTCTTTGAAATTCAGATACATTGGAAAACTCACTAGTGTCTTTCAGGGCTGTGAAGTTACCCAACAACAACAAAAAAGGATTACTTTTTTTTGGAGATGGAGTCTTGCTGTCACCCAGGCTGGAGTGCAGTGGCATGATCTTGGCTCACTGCAACCTCCGCCTCCTGGCTGGTCTTGAAATCCTGATCTCAGGTGATCCACCCACCTTAGCCTCCCAAAGTGCTGGGATTCCAGGCGTGAGCCTCCCAACTCGGCCTGTGCATTGCCTTTTTTTGTTGTTTTTCAAGACGAGGTCTTACTCTGTCGCCCAGGATGGAGTACAATGGTGCAATCTTGGCTCACTACAACCTCTGCCTCCCAGGCTCAAGCAATCCACCTTCCTCAGCCTCCCACGTAGCTGGGACTAAAGGCACACACCACCATACCCAGCTAATTTTTGTATTTTTGTAGAGACAGGTTTTGGCATGTTGCCCAGACTGGTCTTGAACTGCTGAGCTCAAGCAATCTGCCTGCCTCGGCCTCCCAAAGTGTGGGATTCCCCATGTGAGCCACCGCATCCGGCCTCTAATATTTTTCTATGATGTGAGATACAACCCCCCACCTGCAATTGTCGTGATGCAGATAGCAACATATTCGGTATGGGACTCAGGCCTGAAGCCGAGGCACACCATTGTTGTGTCACCTTGCACTGTGACTGCCATCCCTGTAGCTGGCCCCTGACCCGTGCAAGTAACATGCCCTCAGTGGACAGCCACTGTGCAGAGGGCAGAATCTGCTGCTTCCTCTTGAGTGTCAAACTCCAAGTCCCCTGTCCCCTTGGGGCCAGTGCCCTTCTTTCTGCTGTTGGGACTGACTGACCACCCAGGCTTGCTGTTCACAGGCCCCTCCCTGTGCTCTAAGGAGCTGCCTGCTCCTGGCATTCTCCTCTCTTCCCTTCCATCTCCTTGAATTGCGGGAAAAGAGGCAGGCATTTAATAGCCATTGCCAGCCAGGCACAGTCCTTCTAGCATTTCAGAGAGAGGCCTGTCTGTGAGGAGAGGAGGTGTGTGACAAAGGTTCTGTCCTTGACCAAACTCTAGCCCAGCCTCCTCTGAGCTATTTCTCAATGAGGCTCCATCCTTGGACATATCCTCAAAAGCCCAATTTTAGCAAGGATCTTGCTAAGTCAGTTTGGCCAGAACACCCCACCCTCAATAGCGGATCACTCTCCATATCCGACCAAATCCCCCCACCATAGCCTGGGCCTGCCTTCAAAGAACCTGTTAGTTCAGCGTAGCCAGAATCCCCATGATGTGATGTTTCATCTTAATAATTTTCCATCCACTGAGCCATCCACCCTGCTCCATGGCTAACAGTGCCCCTTTCTCCTCTCTCTCTGTCCTGTTGCAAAACCCCATGGTGGTAGACCCTGTTCCTATCATGATAGTCCCCAGGAAAGTCTGTCTTTGAACAATGGTGAGGGACAGGCTCACACCTGTAATCCCAGCACTTTGGGAGGCCGAGGCGGGTGAATCCCCTGAGGTCAGGAGTTCGAGACCAGCCTAGCCAACATGGTGAAACCTCGTCTCTACTAAAAATACAAAATTAGCTGGGTGTGGTGGTGGGTACCTGTAATCCCAGCTACTCAGGAGGTTAAGGCAGGGGAATCACTTGAACCTGGGAGACGGAGGTTGCAGTGAGCCGAGATCACGCCACTGGACTCCAGCTTGGGCGACAGAGGGAGACTCCGTAGCAACAAAAAACAAAAAAACAAAAAAACAACAAGGGTGAGAATAATCTTTTCCTTAAAACGTGGGGGGCCACTGCTGCGGGCCACGTGAGATGGGAAAGGTGGGTGCCTGTGTCCAGCTTCCCTGCTTTCCCAGTGAGGGGTTTCACGTGGATGTAGCGACAGGAGAAGCTACAGACATGTCATGATTTGCCTTGTTCTTTGGGAAATCTGAAAGAAAGAAACGGTAATCACTCTTTTTCAAATCCCAGAAAGGCCGCCAAACCTTTGAGACCTTGAGGGAGGACTGCAAAGTTCACATCTCACAGGGGTCAGGTAGGTTATGTAAACTTGTGCGGTGTTCCTGGTGCGGTGATAGGGAGGCGTGGAGACTGTGGCAAAGCAGAGAACACACGCCCCATGCAACGCTGTTTGTCAGCTCCAACCTGTCCCAGCTTCTGGGACTGTGGGCCTGGTGTTGCCAGAGCACCTGAAGATAGGAAGCTGGGTTTTTATGTGAAAATTCTAGATTTTGTAAAGTATTGGCAAGCAGTTTTAAACTAGAGTATGACCAAAACAACTCAGAATTTTGCCCTCAGGCATCTGGTTTGTAATATCTGGGCCAGAGTCTCATTATTCTTCTTGTTGAGGGAGGGAAGTTAGTAGGTGAAATGATTCCCACACACCCCTCCACCACCCGTGGGAAGGAAGGAGGCTGCTCTCGAACAGGAAGGGGGAGGGTGCAGCCAGGAGTCAAGGTTGACGGCTTGCGTTTAGGCCTTTGGGGGATTTCCTTGGGGTCGGGGTTGGGACGGTGTCCTGTGTGCCCGCAACATCTTGAATGGGCACCTGAGTTGCCCCTGGGGAGCTGCCAGCACCTCCTAAAAGCCTGGGCTTCTTGGCTCGGATCTTCATGCTGAGGCTCAGCCAGGAAGAAGGGGTGCCACCCGCCTTTGGGAGGCCACATGGGTCATGCCAGCAACCCTAGATCCATAGGCCCTTCCTCCAGTTGGACTTCTGTGGACTGCACAGGCCCAGGAGTTCCTACCTGAGCCTAAGGGCGTGTGGAGAGTGGAATCCCCAAAATATGGTTCAGACTAGATCATCTGCCAGGCCTGGGGCTGAGGGCCAAGCCATGTTTAATTGATTTAGAAAATAAAGAGAGGAGGCTGGACCCAGTGACTCATGCCAGTAATCCCAGCACGTTGGGAGGCCAAGGTGGGGGATCACAAGGTCAGGAGTTCAAGACCAGCTTGGCCAGCATGGTGAAACCCCATCTCGACTAAAGATGTTTACTTTACTAAAACACAAAAATTAGCCAGGTGTGGTGGTCCATGCCTGTATCCCAGCTACTTGAGAGGCGGAGGCAGGAGAATTGCTTGAATCCGGGAGGCGGAGGTTTCAGCGAGCTGAGATTGCACTCCAACCTGGGCGACAGAGTAAGACACTGTCTCAAAAAAAAAAAAAAAGAGAGATGCAAAAATATCCAGGGTATCTTCGTATGTCAGTGTGTGTGTGTGTGTGTGTGTGTGTGTGTGTGTGTCTGTGTGTGCACACTTAGTATCTCCCGATTGGGACCCAGTTTGAAAACCTGAGTTCTGGAGATATGGAGGCCTGAGAATCAGGGTTTTACTAGGCAAAAATTTTCTCCTCTTCTCAAAATACCTGTAGTTGTTAGACATCCGAGGTATTTAGGTTTCATATCACTTTCTCCAACTGAGGCAGTATTTAGGAAATTGTGCAGGTACCTGGCTTCCTTGTGTAAACATGTTGCTGACTTACCCACTAATATTGGAGCCGAGAAGTTTTCATTACTCTGTCATTGACTTTAATACTTCCTTGTCCCTTCACTGAGCCTCTCCTTATGAACTTCGGATGTTTAAAATGGAATTTAGTGATTTTTCACACCATATTTTTCATCATCTAGCACTTTGAAAACAGAGGCTGTTTTGTTATAAGCTTTTTATTCTTCTTAACCTTCTCCGAATACTTAAAACCTTTCACGACGGAAATGAATTTACTGTGACCCGAGTCAGTATTGTACAGTAAACACAGGATTCTCAAAACAGGCTGTTTATATGGAGAATAAATGTAGTCCGGAACCCAGTGTTCAGTCCCTGAATGAAATGCAGGTCTCCCGTTTCCAAAGGCTGACAGGATGGTTGTTGAATGATATTCCAGCTGCTTAAATGAACGGCCCTGGAAAGGTCTGTTGGAAGTGAATTCGAGGGCGTTTCCTCTTCCTGGTTGGTTTTGCTCTCCTCAGACCCTGGGTTCCCTACTTCCCTTGAAGTCTGAGCTTCAGCGTTTATGTCAGTGTCCTTCTGCTTACCAACGTGTTTCAGTAACCAAGTATGCCAAGATGTTAACGTCACATTAAACTGTGTACTCCTGCACCTCCCCTCCCCTCCTCTCCCCTCCCCCCTCCTCTCCCCTCCCCCCTCCTCTCCCCTCCCCCCTCCTCTCCCCTCCCCCCTCCTCTCCCCTCCCCCCTCCTCTCCCCTCTTCCCCTCCTCTCCCCTCCCCCTCCTCTCCCCTCCCCCTCCTCTCCCCTCCCCTCCTCTCCCCTCCCCCCTCCTCTCCCTGCCTCGCCTCTTTTTCTTTTCTTTTCTTTTTTCAGTATCTCACTGTGTCACCCAGGCTGGAGGGCAGTGGTGTGATCTCGGCTCACTGCAACCTCCACTTCCTGGGTACAAGTGATTCTCATGTCTCAGCCTCCCTAGTAGCTGGGATTACAGGCATGTGCCACTATGGCCTGGCTAATTTTTGTGTTTTAGTAGAGATGGGGTTTCATTATGTTGGCCAGGCTGGTCTCAAACTCCTGGCCTCAAGTGATCTGCCTGCCTTGCCCTCCCAAATTGCTGGGATTACAGTCATGAGCCACTGCCCCGGGCCTGCACTTTCTTTCTTTCTTTCTTTTTTTTTTTTCTTGAGACCAAGTTTCACTCTTGTTGCCCAGGCTGTAGTGCAGTGGCGTGATCTCGGCTCACTGCAACCTCCACCTCCCAGGTTCAAGCGATTCTCCTGCCTCAGCCTCCCGAGTAGCTGGGATTATAGGTATGTGCCACCACGCCCGGGTAATTTTGTATTTTTAGGAAAGATGGGGTTTTGTATTTTTAGGAAAGATGGTCTCGAACTCCTGACCTCAGGTGATCTGCCTGCCTCTGCCTCCCAAAGTGCTGGGATTACCTTTGTACTAAAATACTAAAAAATACGAAAATACTAAATACTAAATACCAAAATACTCGGTGAGCCACCGAGCCCAGCCTGCACTTCCTTTCTTGATCATACCACTACGGTCTTGACTTGCAGTTCAAGCTCTACCTTATTTGACATAAAATATTGTCAGCAAATCTAATGGAACATTCCACCAGAGTGGGAAACCCATCTCCAAGATGGAATGGTGAGCTATTAAAGCTGGCCCATGCCCTCAGAGCAACTTTCCTTGATGCTGCGTGTGACAGATCAACATCTGCATCATATACCCAGTGGAGCCCGTTCTGCCCGGCGCTATCACTTGTTCTTTAGGCTGGAGTGGCCTCTTTCTCCATGTCTGCATTGGATGTCATCCAAGTGAATTGCTTCTTTCTCTTTCCTGTTTATTTGTTCTAGGGTGTCATCTCTTAGCCATCCGAGCACTGGGCTAGCTGCTAAAAACAGATGATGATGTAACATGCCAATTCTCACGTGGCTCAGAGGGGGAGGACCCCACGACTCCAGGATGGGACAGGGCAGCCACGGTCTTGCCAAGGTGACACTGAGGGTTCTGAGAGAGCAACTGAGTGGGGAATGGGGGGAGAGGCAACATGATGGAGGGGTCAGTGACACACCCTTGCCCCCATGAAGCAAGGATTTCTGCTTTGAAATTCCTCTACTAGAAACTAATTCCTTCTGCTCTGTTTTCTTTCTCAGGAAGTGTGTGTGTGTGTGTGTGTGTGTGTGTGTGTGTGTGTGTGTGTATGTGTTTTGACAATTCTTTCTTTAAAAGTGTTACATATTCATTGTAGAAAAAAAAAATTCACAGAGGCAATAAGTTACTATTTAAACCTGAGGGGGGTGTGTGTGCGTGTGTGTGTGCACATGCACATGTATGGGTAGAGAGAATTTTATTTCTTTTCTTTTTTTTTTGAGATGAAATCTTGCTCTGGAGTGCAGTGGCATGATCTTGGCTCACTGCCACCTCCCTCTGTCTGCCTCCTGGGTTCAACCGATTCTCCCACCTCATCCTCCAGAGTAGCTGGGACTACAGGCGCCCACCAGCACACCCGGCTAATTTTCCAATTTTTTGTAGAGAAGATTTCACCATGTTGGCCAGGCTGGTCTTGAACTCCTGATCTCAGGTGAGCCACCATGCCTGGGCTTACTTCATTTTTAAAAACTGGTATCATGTAAAACACACATTTTCACTACTTTAAAACAATTTGTCATATAGTGAAGACATTTTCTTTCCAGTATATATCAATCTATATCATTACATGGGTCTGTCAAAATTTGTTTAAATAAAGAAATTATTTAGTTTCCAGATTTATGCTTGAGTGAACGTGTTTGAAATTAATTTTTTTTTTTTTGAGACACGGTCTCACTCTGATGACAGAGTGCAGTGGTGCAATCATGCAGCTCACTGCAGCTGTGACCTCCGGGGCTCAAGCGATCCTCCCATCTCAGCCTCCTGAGTAGCTGGGACTGCAGGCACATGCCACTACTCCTGGTTATTATTTTTATTTTTATTTTTTGTATTTTTTGATGTTGCCAGGCTGGTCTTGAACTCTTGGACTCAAGTGATCCTCCTGCCTCAGCCTCCCAAAGTGCTGGGATTACAGGCATGAGACAATACTCCTGGCCTCAGAAAAAACTTTTTACTTCACGAAGATGAAATATTTGAACCCAATTTCCGTCTTCAGTGAGGATTTCTTTGGAGAATCCTTGGCTGTATTTTAGCTTTCATTCAGACGGTGCTGGAATCATGACTCAATCTGTGCCTTTGAGTTCTCTCTGCAGTGCTAGCTTTCTGAAGAAAGGGCAGTGACTGCAAACATTTTTGCCAGATATCAGAGCTGCCTTCCTCCTGACCCTTTGGGGCTAGCAGGATGTGAAGCTGTTTGGATGACTATTCAGGACACTAAACAACCTGTCTGCTTCTGTATTGGTAAAAGAATCCAACACTCATCTTTTTTCACCTAGGAATTGCATACAATTTCAGCAAGTGCAAGAGATCCAGACCAGCTCTAATAATCACCACTTCCACATACCTACTATTTAGAATAGGCTCTTTTCCAAGTGCTTTATGCCTATTAGTTTATTTACTTCTCATGAAAGCCCTGAGAGGAGGTGCTGTCACTAAAGCCTACACCACTGTGGGGACACAGGCACCCAGAGGCCAGGCAACTGTGAAACCGCCTTTGCAAAATTATGACTGAGACAGTGAAAGAGATCTAACTTGACTGACTGCATCTTGCTTCCAACCGTCCAAGCTGTCCTTGTTTATTCCTGGATATAGATGGCACTAACTTTAGGAGAAACTTAGTGTATAGTTTATAGCTTAAAACAAAGACCCTAACAGCCCTTTCCCAAAGCAGACCTCCTTCTTGCCTGGGGACTAGATTGCCTTTGTAGGACTCACATTAGCCACAAGATTAGAAATGATGGTTTAGGAGTCATGCAGCTGGAGGCTACAGGATTC
>CAUYQU010013345.1:0-53859 GCA_963574635.1 Cheracebus regulus | reverse complement strand
CAACAACCAACCCAAACTAATCGGGGCCGGCAGTGGCCAAAATACGTTTCTTTTTTTTTTTTTTGTTTTTGGGTTTTTTTTTTTTTTTTTTTTTTTTTTTTTTTTTTGAGGCAGAGTCTTGCTCTGTCACCAGGCTGGAGTGCAGTGGCATGATCTCAGCTCACTGCAACCTCCGCCTCCCGAGTTCCAGAGATCCTCCTGAGTAGCTGGAACTACAGGCATGAGTCACCATGCTCAGCTAATTTTTGTAATTTTAGTAGAGATGGGGTTCCACCATGTTGGCCAGGATGGTCTCAATCCCTTGCCTCGCGACTGGCCTGCCTTGGCCTTCGAAAGTGCTGGGATTACAGGTGTGAACCACTGCACCCAGCCATAAGTAGCCAAGAGATACTGAGGAATGACTTTCTCCATCAAATTCTTTCAGAAAATGTTATTCGTATTTAGAAAGAAAAAGTGTTAAACTTATAATCCAGGAGCTGAGTTCTACTCCCAGTTTTGTCATTTAGTTGGACAAATCACTTACTTCTTATGTCTCATTATTTCATTAAGAAGGAAGGAATAATAATACTTGCTCTTATAAAATGTCATAATATAAATATGAGCACTTCACAGACTATTGTGTTCTATCCAAATGTAAGCTATTATTTTTCTTGGAATTAATATGATTTATTGGCTACTATAAATCCCCAAAATATGGGTAAGCATGACGGTTTCTGAAGCTGGAAGTTTGATGCTTCTAACTTAGCACTAATATGTGGAAGATTTTTTTTCAGTGACATAGGGAATTCCAAAGTGTCAAATTATGTGCTCAAATAAACCATGAAACTCATTGAAAAATATTAAGAAAGGTCTTAAAGTAAACAGAGGTATATACTAGAAAGTTTGGGGGATGAAGTGAAAATGAGCAACATTAAAAGAAAATAGATCAACCAAAATGATGAGAGATAACAGAGGTCAGAAACAGAACAGCATCTGGTACAGAGAAAACCAATTGAAATGCACTTAGAAACAATAGATCTTAATGACCATTTGTATATACAAACTGAGCATGGGACAGGTAAGTATTTAGAATGACTTTCATTTAGCTGTGAACTACTAAGTGTTTTATCATGAAATCTATCACAAGTTGAAGATGCATTTTTTTTTCTTTTATCTGTTAAGAGAATTCTAAGACTTTTCTCCTTTCATCTGTTATTGTAATAAATTATATTGATTGACTTAGCAGTGAAACAACCTCTCTTTGGTCTCTATGGGTCTCTTTATCTGGCTGATTCTCCTAATCTGTATATATTACAAAAAAAAAAAAAAAAAAACCTGTGATTTTAAGTATAGTACTTTCTTGAGTTCTTTGAGATGTTCTAGCAAGTGATAAAAACTGAGAGGGCTGGGGACATCCCTGAATTTATAGCTAGCTAGTCAGAAGTGTGAGTTTGGGAATGTAGGAGCCTCAGAGTGTGGCTGATGTTGGCAGTAAGAGCAGTCTTTTTGGGAACCCTGCCTTTTAAACCTGTGGGGTCTGTGCTGATTCTAAGCAATTAGTGCAAAACTGAACTGCAGTATGTTTTAGGGTTTTTACCAGAGATGATGTATGATTTTTTTCTTCAGATTTTTCTAGATTTCATTTGTGAATATTTGGCTTAGGAGTTTTACACTTATATACACAAGTCAAAGTGGTATGTAGTTTAGTTTACTTGAAACACATACTCTTTTCAGGAGTTTTGTCAAAGTTATACTAACCTTATGAAATGAGTTTGGGAGTATTCTCTTTATTTCTATTTTCAGAAAATTTGAGAAGATAGAATTATTTCTTCTTTGAATATTTGGCAGAATCTATTAATGAAGCCATCTGGGACTGAAGTTTCTTTGTGGGAAGCTTTTGATTAATGATTTAATTTCTTAATGTCTATATATATATATATATATATACTATTTATGTATTCTCTTCCTTCTGGAGTAACTTTTGGATAATTATGTGTTTCTAGAAATTTATCTATGCTATCTAAATGTGTAAATTTATTACTAAAAGGTTCTTCATATTATCCTATTAATATCACTTTACTATTTTTAGAATATAAAGATACATCTCAATTTAGTTCTTGATATAGTGTACTCGGAACTTCTTTCTTTTGTCATAACCAGTCTAATCTGAGGAATAATCAATTTAAGCAGTCTTTTTGAGAATCAATTTTTGTTTTTCATGATTCTCTTATTATATATTTTTCGATTGTATAATTTCTAATTCTGTTTTTGATTTTGCCTGTTCCGTTTCTAATGCATCAGAATTGGTAGTTCATTAATTTCCAAGACTTTTTGTCTGTCTAACAATTTTATACATAAATATATTTAAAACTCCATATATGTATGCATATAAACTTTGTTTCTGTATGGCATTAGCTGCATCCCATGTGTTTTGATATGTGCTAACATTTTCATTATCATTATTATTCAGCTTATTTTTTCTACTTTCTTTTTTATGCCAATATTACTTAATCTTGATATTCAATTAAATAGACATTGTTTAGCTGCCTTTATTTAATTCTAGCTTATTGTTATTTTTATTCTTACTTATTAGATATCATTCAATTAATGGCCCAGAAAAAGGACAATTTTGACAAGTATATCTGGTGTGCTTAAAACAATTGTTTTAATCCCATTACTAGAGAGAGCATTTATGTATATATATGTATTATATATATATATATATATATAATACACACACACACAAATACATGTATGTGTATCTGTGTGTGTGTTTGGGGGCGTATATATATATATACACACATACATATTTGTGGGTATATTATATATGTATATTATGTATATAGATAGATGATACAGTGATAGAGATGTGCAATTTTTTTATTCAAATTTTCTTTATCTTTAATGATTTTGTGACAATCTTTCTGTTTATTAGGAAAAGTATTTAAAATTTCCCATTATGTTTATCCTTGTATTTCTGTTATGTTTAGTTCACATGTTTTAACAATTACTACTGATAATATCTTCTTGGTCAATCAAACTTTTTTACATTAAAGTCCTTATTTCTGATATAACACAACCATTTTAATTTTACTTAACTAGTACTTGAATGGCATATGTCCTTTATTCTTTTGCTTTCTTTGTTTTAGATGTAAATCTTGTTAATATCATGCAATCTTCTTAAATCAAGTTATGTAATCTTCATTTTTAAAGTAGACACTGTTTCTTTAAATGTAATGTAACTACTTGTTTTGTTGTATCATTTTACATGCTCCATCTAATCTGTTTCCTTTTCTTTCAGAGTAATTGATGTTATCATTCCATATTTTTTTCTGTAGCTTATTGACAATAAGCTACAGGAGAATAAGACTATTCTCCTGTCTTCTGGCTTTCATTATCTATTGAGAAGTTAGTCTCCAGTCTTTTGAAGGTATCATCTCTCTTCCTCTAGTTGTTTTTAATTTCAATTCTTTAACTTTAATGTTTTCTAGTTTCACTACACTGGGTCTAGAATGAACTCTTTATTCTGCTGCAGAGCAGATTTGTTCACTTCATGAATCTGGATTGATTTTAGTGTCTTTCCTTAATTCCAGAAATTCTAAGCTTTTATCTCTACCAGTGTTGCCTCTACCCCATTATCTGCCTTAACTCCTTCTAGAGCTTTGTTAGAGGCATATTAAGGTTTCTCATTCTATCTACCAAGTCTCCTACTTTTTTCAATATGAATTCCATTTTGTTTGTTTGTTTCTCTGTACTACCTACTGTATACTATTTCCCATCTTCCAAGTCACTAATTATCTCTTTGGCTATGCTTCATCTGGTGCAAATATGTGTATTAAACGTAAAATGTTAATTATTTTACTATCTCTAGAAATATTTCAATATTTTTCAACTCTGTTATATAATTTTTGTTTCTTTTCATGTACAATGGTGATATTTTAAAGCCTATCTTTTTTTCTTCTTTAAAACATTTTTTTTAAGATGGAGTGTTGCTCTTTGCCCTGACTGGAGTGCAGTAGTGCGATCTCGACTCACTACAACCTCTGCCTACCGGGTTTAAGCCTTTCTCCTGCCTTGGCCTCCCAAGTAGCTGGGACTACAGGTGCACGCCAACAAATCCGGCTGATTTCTGTATTTTTTTTTTTTAGTAGAGATGGGATTTCACCACCTTGACCATGCTGGTCTGAAACTCCTGACGTCAGGTGATCCACGCACCTCAGCCTCCCAAAGTGCTGGGATTACAGGCCTGAGCCACCACGCCCTTGTAAATATAATTTTTAAATGTTTATTTCTGTTGATACTTCCAACAACTGGAATATCTTTTCAAGTTTATTTCTCTCGTTTCTCATTCATATGCTTTATTTTATGTTTATTATTTTTTTTTTTGAGATCTCGTCGAGGCGTGAGTGCGGTGACGCGATCTCAGCGCACTGCAACCTCCGTCCCCGGTTTACGCACTTCTCCTGCCTCAGCCTCCCAAGCAGCTGGGATTACAGGTGCCGGCCACCACGCCTGGCTATTTTTGTACTTTTAGTAGAAACGGGGTTTCACCGTGTTGGCCTGGCTAGTCTCCGCCCGCCTCCACCTCCCAAAGTGCTGGGATTACAGGCGTGAACCACCGAGCCCGGCCATATTCTTGATACTTAATTAGCTTTCACTTTGCCTTGTTACTGCCCTCATGAAATTTCTCGAAGATTCAAAACTGGAAAACAGAGCCTCTCTGGAGGTTTTGCATTTGCTTCTGCTGGGCACCAGGGGGCACCACCAATCTGGAAGCCCCACCAACAAAGGAAAGGCGTGATCTTGCTGTGGGAACAAGGCGGCAAACCCCGTGAAGGCCAGCCCGTAATCACAGCTTCTTCAGAACACTGGATTTTTCTCACATGCTATTTAGTGCCAAGGTACCCTTAGGTTTTCTTGCAGTCGTCTTCAAAAAGGGGTTTTATTGTTTTGTTTCATTTATATTCGGTTTTGTTTCGGTTTGCAAAGACCTCCTCTGAAATCCCTTACATGAGAAATTCTTATATTAGATTGTCTGCTTTGTAAAGGTACTCACCTTGATTTCTGTTCACCACCATACCTGAGAGGTAGCCAAAACCAAAGCCCAAGCTGGCCTAGATCAGCTTATAATCCAGGCATGTATATATTCCTGATCCAGAATATATGTGTGTGTGTGTGTGTGTGTGTGTGTGTATTCCTCCATTTAAAATCCCATGTATTTAACTGCTATGACTAAGACTATGTAAATTTCTTTTCTCTGCACCATAAGGCATTTTAGCAGCTTGAAAGAGCTTGCTTCTTTTTTCAAGAAAATCTATTTTATTATCTCAGCTGCTGCCATTTTCACATAGATGATTGCCAAAACATTTTGATTTACAAGGTAACTTTTCAAAGTTTTGGATGCACAGATATGTTCACTAGTATTTGGTGATGAAAGCCAAAAACAACAGCTACAAGGCATTTACACACAATTGTAGAATAAATAATTTTAACTCTATAGCAAATACACATTTTTAAAAACAAAAAATATATACATTTTTAAAAACAAAAAACATATTCTAAAATTTAGTACCTTAGCATTTTAAAGAATGGAGTCAAAATTTACATGTAAATTATAGTTCATTAAAAAGTAATCCATTTTTGAGTGAATATGATACTAGCTGGAGGAAGATGACTAAGCCAGAAGAAATAATAGATGATATTAACAATAGTAAATATAAAGAAAAACCCCTTTGATCAATCTCACCTCCTAATTTCCTTGATAAGTTTGAAATCATCACTTTTCTAGATCTGTGGAGTCTACTTAGACTCTATGAGGCATGTTTAATGATTCCACATTATAATGTTTGAACACATTTAATTATTCCTACTTCTCTACTTTACTAACTTGATATGAGGATTTAGTGAAATTATACACTATCTCTATTTTCGCTACTTAAAAATTGAGTAGGATATAGTAATACAAGGAGATGTTCTAGAGGGATTCATTATTTAATGTTTTTAAAGTCCTACACAAATGCCACACTCATTACACTGTGCATGCTGGCAAGTGGCTAGGTTTAGGACATAATGCAAGAGCACACATAAATCAAAATTTCAACATGAACGACCTTCTTTTTGGACCAGGGAATGATTAATCACATCACTGGCATTGTGTATGCAGGTTCTTGTTCAATAAGTAACAGTTGACACCCTTAGGTTGTACCTTCAGCCCCCTCCCTTTCCTTTCACACAGCTGTAGCAGGGGTTTGGGGGAATCTAACAATTCTGTGTAGTAGCTGAGTGCCTTTCAAATTACAATCTGGAAAGCGCTCAGACTGTCTAACTTTCAACCTCCAGGAAAAAAAAGGTGGAATTGCTATGTCATAGTAAATTGGTCCCAGACTTCAGTTGGATTACTTCTGAAGATGATACTTAGAGTATTTTCTGTAGACATCAGTTCCATGTCTTGATAAATGTTATACACAGAAAATTTCCTTGGTCATTTCTTACCAACTTCGGATTTCTGCTAATACCACTGTGACTCTCTTTCACAGTGTTATTTAATAGATCTTAACATTTGAAAATGTTAACTTCCTTTTTAAGAAACTGGATTTTAGAATAAGGTATTTAATCATGTAAATAAGGACTTCATTGGGCCTTAGTAATTTATACAAATTCTGCCTTTTCCTAAATTCTGGCTGCTTTATAAGAAGTGTGGCTATATATATATATAATTGATTTTGTATGTATCAATAATATAAGTCACACTTGAGAAGGCTTCATCAGTCCAAGAAAATGGGACACGATACAAATTTTATATTTAATAAAACCAACTGTAAACATTGATAAGCCATTTCTTCCTCATGTTCATAGAAGATTGGCCTAATTAACCTCTAATCATATGTCCAACACAAGATTAACTTCCAAAAGGTGATGTAAATGTTTTTTCTGCTTCCCTGCTTATCCAGGACATAAATGCAGCAATAAGAGGCTCTAAATGTTCACCTTCAACAATCAATTTAAAAGAGAGCCTGACCTGATAGAAGTGAGCATTAGCAGTTCACAGTAAAATGGATATTGTGGTGTGCCACCCACAAAATCTCCTTTATCCAAAAAATTATCCATCCAGATTTTCAAAGTGTTGACTTCTGATTGCCAACAGATACATCCCTGTGTGAATCAGGATTCTTCAAAGAAACAGAACTTGCAGGATGGAAGAATGAATAGATGATAGATAGATAGATAGATAGATAGATAGATAGATAGATAGATAGATAGATAGATAGATGATAGATAGATCGATAGATATAGATAGATGATAGATTAGATAGATAGATAGATAGATAGATAGATAGATAGATAGATAGATAGATAGATAGATAGATAGGAATTGGCTACAATTATTGATTATGGAGGCTGCGAAGTCCTGTGATCTTCCATCTGCAAGCTGGAGAATAAGGAAAGCCTATGGTGTAATTCAGTCCTAGTCCAAAAGCTTGAGAACTGGGAGTGGGGTGCCCATGGTATAATTCCAGGGCCCAATCTAATTGTCAGAAAGCCAGGAGCCCTGATGTCCAAGTACAGAAGATGAATGTCCCAGTTCAAACAGGGAAAGCAAATTCCCCTTTCCTCTGCCTTTTTATTCTTTATTTTTATTATCCGTTTTTAGAGACAGGGTCTTGCTGTCACCCAGACTAGAGGGCAGTGGTATCACAGCTCACAGCAGCCTCCTGGGCTCCAGCAATCCTCCTGCCTCAGCCTCCTAAGTAGCTAGACTACAGGTGCACACCATTGTACCTGGCTGTTTTTTGTTTTTTGTTCAGAGACTGAGTCTCACTCTGTTGCTCACGTTGGTCTTAAATTCCTGGTCTTAAGTGACCTTCTCACTTTGGCCTCCCAAAGTGATAGGATTACAGACATGAGCCACCATGCCTGCCTTTTTGTTCTACTTGGACACCCAAGGTTGGATGATGCCATTTAAATTGGTGAGGGTAGATCTTCCTTATTCAGTCTATCAGTTTGAATGCTAATTTCTTCCAGAAACATCCTCACAGACACAGTCAGAAATAATGTATTCAAAGCTACCTGGGAATCTCTTAGCCCAGACAAGTTGACACATCATTTTAACCAGCACCTCCCACTTTCGGACTTGCTCTCTAACTAGAGGGAACTGTCTTGCCAAAGATTATGGGCTGCCTCCCTGGGAGCAGCCCTCATCCAGTGTCAAGATGGACATTTTTAGTGTTAACTCTTAATTGCCAAGTTGTGTGTACTTGGTACAGTTTGATATTCAGTAATGGAATAAATACAAATACTTTTTTTTAAATGGTTTGTTAAAAACTTATTAAGTGTCAGGCTCTGCAAAATAACTTGCACATATCATCAGTTTTAAGTTTCATCAATCTGAGCCTGGCATTTGTTGCTTACTTTTCATCAGATGAGAAAACTTAGCCTTATAGTTAATAAATTTGCCCAAGTTTACATAATTCTGTTATTGAGTGCAAGAATATCTTCCCTAATAATACCCAAATAGGTATTTTTCAAGTTAAGTAAATATTAGTTATGATAGTCACATCTCAATTCGTTATTTCCTGATGTCCCTGGATTCAGAAATAAAGTTGACTCAGGCAGAAAACCTTGGAACCCTCCTTAATTTCTCTCTTTCTCTTACATTTCATCCCAACTGTCTGGAAATTCTGAAGTAAATAAATCCAGAATCATATAATTCTCACTACCTGCAGTATTATCGTCCTGGTCCCAGCCACCATTCTGTCTTGCAAGGATTGTTGCAATAGCCTCCTTTATCAGTCAAGATTGTCCGGAGAAACAGAACTAATAGACTATATGTATATGGGTGTGTGCATATATACACATTATAAACATATATATACACATGTGTGCATACATAATCATATATTTATAAACACACACACACACACACATATATATATATACACACGTATACATTAGGTGAGGCCCACCCACATCGTTGAGAATAATCTCCATTAATTAAAGTGAACTGATTATAGGTGTTAACCACATCTACTAAATGTCTTCTCAGCAACTTCTAGATTGGTGACTGAATAAATACCTTGACACTATAACCTAGACAAGTTTACACCTAAAACCAACCATCACACCTCCTACCTGGTCTCCTTGCTTCGCCTTATGCCCTATTCCCCACAATCTATTCTCAACATAGGACCACAGTGATTCTTTTAGATATAAGTCATATCATGTTATTCTTCTGCTTCAAGCTTTCCAATAGCCCTTCACACCACTCTCAGTAAAACCCAAGGTCCTTACAAAGGCACCCAAGGTGTTGGATGACCTGGTTCTCTACATCCTGTTTTCACCTCCTGGCATTCTTACTCTAGTCATACTGTTTTCTCTCCTGTTTTCTCAACACACCAGGTATATTCTCATCTTAATGCCTTTGAGGTACTTACTCTGTTTAAAATATCCCTCCTCTAAGATGTAAACATGACTAGTTTCTCTCTTCTTCAAGTTTTTGCTCTAATGTCACCCTCTCAATATAGTCTATTCTTACCAAGTATTTAAAATTCTACTTGACACATTCCTTCTCTGATAGTACCTATTCCTGTATTGTGTTCTACCTTTTGTTTCCATAGCATTTATCAGCTTGTAATATAGCTTTGATATATTGACGCTCTTTGCCAGAAGAATGCATCCCCCACAAAGAAAGTAATCTTTGTTTATTGGTCTCTACACTAACCCAAATGACTAGATTGGTATCTGGCAAACAATAACTATTCAATAAACATTTGTTTAATGAATAAATTTAGGCTAGTAATATATTAATAACTTGCCAATGTATTATAATACATCTAAAACAGCTATTTTGTATTATCTCCCTTTCTGACCCTCACGCTGCTGTACAATTTTTTTATTTTTAGGTGAATAATACAATCTTTTTTCTTTTTATTTTAGCAATATTTCTACTTTTAAGGGAAATGATATAAGAATGTAATATACTTGTCATGTATATATTAACTAGTTAGAGTGGAAATAATTAAGAATGTGTAACTTTTTTTTTTACTTTTAAGTTCAAGGGCACGTGTGAAGATTTGTTACATAGGTAAACTTGCGGCATGGGATTTGTTGTACAGATTATTTAATCTCCCAGATATTAAACCTAGTATCCCTTAGTTATTTTTCCTGATCCTCTCCCTCCTCTCACCCTCTGCCCAATAGGTCCAGTGTCCATTGTTCCCCTCTATGTGTTCATGAGTTCTCATCATTTTGCTCCCACTTATAAGTGAGAACATGTAGTATTTTCTTTTCTGTTTCTGTATTACTTTGCTAAGGATAATGGTTTCCAGCTCCATCCATGTTCCTGCAAAGAACATGATATTGCTCTTTTTATGGCTATATTCCATGGTCTATATGTACCACATTTTCTTTATCCAGTCTACCATCAATGGGCATTTAGGCTGATTCCATGGGTATATTCCTTTGGGTATATACCCCATAATGGGATCACTAGATTGAATGGTAGTTCTGTTTTTAGGTCTTTGAGGAATCACCACCTTGTTTTCCACAATGGTTGAACCAATTTAAGAATGTATAATTAATCAAAGAATTGGATTAAGGAAATTAGGCTTCTTAGATTACAAATGAAAAATACCCATGGACTTGCCGAGGTGACCATGCCAAGGAGTATACATTTTCAAGGCTATAATTTTAGGGACTCTGTTTCAAGTATGATACTTAACCTAGCATCTATTATATAATACATTTATCAGATTGTTTTAAATAGTGATAATCTTTTTCACTGACAACTCATTTTGATTATGATAATTATAATAGTTGGAGCTACAGAGAAGATAAGATTTGCAGAGTTGGAGTTACCTAATATCTTTTCTTTTATGGCTTATTTTTCCCTTCTATCTTCATTCACATGGGAGTTCAAACTAAAAGTAGAAGTAACAAACCCATTTGATGGATTTTTGTATAACAATGCAGTCTTAAGTTCTTCTTTGCCCTACAAGAAGCACACTTAGAAAACGCTCAGCTTCAAATTTGAAAAAAAATAAAAAGCTCCTCCCAGATTCCACAAAGTTTCTTGAGTCATGCCAACCAAAAGAACCTGAAATAACTTTAGTCTTACAAAATTCCCTTGTCTCTGTACCTCTCTGATAAGGGTTGCATAGAAATGTGTCTGCTATAGAGAAGATAAGTAGCGTCTAGGAAATAGCATTTCATACTATTGACACGTATATATGCTCTAATTTTTCCTCTCTCTGTCACAATATATATTTTTTGGAATTGATTATAATACACATAAGCTTGCTGATTTTTAAAAAATACAGCAATAGAACTAAGGTCTAAAAACCTCTGCCCTCTGTATGTTTTTAGCTGCATCTTGAGCCACTTTCCCACATTCACTCTCCTAGAGCTGTTATTTAGGTCCTTAAATGTTTCAGGCTTTTACTCAGCTCAGGGATTCTGCATACCATATTTCTTCTGCCTGAAACACTCTTCTTCATTTGGCTAAAATAATCTGACATTAGTATGGATTTAAATTTCCTAAGAAAGCCTTCTTAGACCTCTCTGCCTGGGTGAAATCTCTTACTTTTTTCTTCTCAAAAACTATTTTCCTCTTTCTTATTTTATATATATATATAAATATATATATACACACACACACATATATATATACACACACATATATATATATGTATATATAACACCACACTTTAGGTTTTGGAGTACATGTGAAGAACATGCAAGATTGTTGCATAGGTACATACATGGCAATGTGGTTTGCTGCCTCCAACCCCATCACCTATATCTCGCATTTTCCTCTTTCTTATAATTGAATATTTGTGCAAAACAGGTGCCTGTGGAACAAATTCCTGGGTCTCTGTGGGGCATTAATTGAAACTGGTCCTATGACTGAAGGACTTAAGATAATCTTGAAACCTGAAATACCCATAATGTCTTAGGAGATGATGAAGAAATATTTTTATAAAGAGGGCAGTTCCCAGAAGAGTTGCATAATCAAATCAGTATGGTTTGTGTAGAAACATGCTACTGAGGGAATGCAGGATGGTAATTACTGAGCCTTTTCTCCCATAGGGCTGACTTGGAACCACATGAGTTACTGACAGATCCTATGGTCACATGGGCAGTGCCCTATGAACAGCTCTCTGTTGACCAACAAAGAGATGCTTGGTTTATGGATGGCATTTTAATGGTGGAAACACAGCATCCTATTTGGAAGACTGCTGCACTAAGACCAGCATATGAAAAGATTGATTGAAGAAGGTAAGAACAAATCAGTTCAATGAGTTCATTAGCATACTGTTTTCCTTGCAGTGGTGAAAGAATTGAATGGTGATAAAAGTCCACTATGTTTGGGCTTTTACTGGCTACCACTCATGGTAGCCAGTGGTTTGGCCATATGGTCAGGCAGATGGGCAATGGAAAACTGCATTATGAAAGGGATGCCTATATGGGGGATGGCCCTATGAAAATCACTATGGGAATTTAAGGGGCACATTAGAGAAGGAAGTACTGAAGAAAGTATTTGGGAAATGATACATGGGGAAAACAGTGAAAAGAAACTTAAGGGCAAAGGGAATAACAAGTTTAAAATTCCTAAGACAGATGCAGGCTTAAAACGGTTAAGGAAAACCAGTTGGGCTGTAGCTGATACCTTGCCAGGAAAACTGGTTGGCGCTGAGATTAGGAAGTTTCCAGAAGGCTGTATTATATATGTCCTTTGTAATCCACATTAACAAATCTTGTTTTTTTGTCATATAAACTGAAAAATCATTGGAGAGGTTTGAGCAGAAAGGTAAAATGACCTTTTCTAGAGAATCTCCCTAGCTCCTAGTTGGAAAATAGATTGTGGAGGACAGTGGCAAGCACAGTGATGTTCACAAATATTTACTTGCCCCACATTTCTTAGCCTCTGAAAAGTTTAGAGTTCCCTTGCCCACTCTTTCTGACAAGACCTGCAAGGTCAAGGATTCCCAAGAATCAGTGATTTGCTAAAATGACGAGCAGAACTGATGAAAAATTGTTATAGTCATGGTTACAGTTTATTTCAGTGAAAAAACACAGATCAAAATTAACCAAGGGAAGAGATACATAAGGCAGAATCAAGAGTTCCACATGCAGATTTTCCAGTTGTCCTCTCCCAGTATGTCATGAACAACACTGTCTTCTCCCAGATATGATTTGTGACAATACATATGGGGTATTGCCAACCAGGCAAGCTTACTTGAGCTTTGGGAGACAAAATTCCACCTACAAAGTAGGAGCATTGATTTTCTCATTTCAGTGACTGGAAGAATTCCTTCCAAATAATAGCTACTTAATTGGTATTTGTTGAATGAATGAATTCAAGTCAAGTATATCATTGCTGTTGAAGATAAAGATTTAAGACACAATCCTCATTATCAAAAACCTCACATCATGCTGGAAGAAATGAGTACAATAGACATTATATTATAATATTATGAGTTCTATGCCGAAGGTATACACTAGCTGTTACAAAGAAATAAAAAATCCATAGCATGGAGATCTAGGAATACTCCATAGAGGAGGTCATGCACTGTGTTAAGTGAAATGTCGAAACTGATCATGGGGAAAACTAAGATAACATTCTATGCAGAGGAAATAGTACATATAAATGGAAAGAGGCAAGAAAAAGTATGGCACATTTGAGGAACTGCAAGTAGTTTGGCAAGGATCCAGTAAAGATCTTCTGCAAAGGCATAAGAAGGCAGATCATGAAAAATCTTGGCATAAGCTAAAGAGTTCTCGTTTCATCTTTAACAATATGGTAAACCATTGATACCTTTTAAAATAGATGAGTGACATGCTAGTGTGACATTTTGGAAAGATCATTGATAATTGTGTACAGAATAGATTAAAAAGAAATGAAAAAGACCAAGAAAGGTAAATCTGTGAAATATAGTCAAATGTAATAATCAGTAATCAAAGGGAAAAACACTGAGACTCTAAACTTAAGCCGTGCCAGGATGATGAGGAATAATGAATGGAATTAAGAGCTATATCAGATGGAAAATTAATAGGTCAAGATGACTTGATTTAAGTACAGTATGGAGAATAAATCCAGGATGGCATCCAAGTGGTTATTTTCAGCAGTGGATAAATGGTGGGACCATTCACTGAAAAAAAAATACATCTGTTGGCATAGTTCAGATGAATAGATGCAGGAGTTTTAGTGCATAAGTAAATGCAAGAGTAAGAATTGTTATTGGAGATCTATTTATTTATTTATTTATTTATTTTGAGACAGAGTCACTTTTTGCCCAGCCTGGAGTGCAGTGGTGCAATCTTGGCTCACTGCAACCTCAGCCTCCTTAGTAGCTGGACTACCAGTGCATAACACCACATCCAGCTAATTTTTGTAATATTTGTAGAGATAGGGTCTCGTCATGTTGCCCAGACTGGTTTCAAACTCCTGAACTCAAAGAATTCACCAACCTCAGCCTCCCAAAGTGCTGAATTACACATATGAGCCACCATACCCGGCCTATTATTAGACATCTTAATTCTGAGCTAGATTGTCTAAAAGTAACAGTCCATAAGCAATCAATGGGAAATTTTGGAATTCAGGGGAATTCTGGTTGGCAAACCATGAGAATATGTTTTGAGTATCTACAGAGTGTCAGATATTTCCAGGTCATAGGAAACCCAAAATTGCACCTTGTAGAATTTAGAAAGGTAGCTCAAGTATTATCATTATTCAACAATTTCTTACTTGCAGCTAATTTAGTATATTCATTATATTTTTCTTGTGCTTCTGTGCATATCTTGCACATCTTACTAATACAGATACCCAGGGAAACATAATTTCAAAAGTTTAAGTTTCCTCATTTAAAAGTTTTAGCCTTGAAATATCTTCTATTCTTTCTGGTGGGTGTATAGAAGTTGTCAAATCACACAGACACACATACACAGAGAGAGAGAGAGAGAGACAGAGACAGAGACAGAGACAGAGACAGAGAGAGAGAGAATGAACTAACTTAAATAGACCTGGCTGTTCATTTAGGCCACCTTAGCAATAAGAGTGTACTGCTGCATGAATGATCTGGCAATGACAATCAGTGTCATGTCATGACAATCAACAGCTGAAACAAACAGGTTAACTGGATGGGAATCTAGCTCAGCACTATGGCTTTATAGGTTGACAAAATATGAATTGTACCTTTGTAGAAAACTTCATATATATTTTCTTAACCAAGGAAAAGAAAAGAATGATTGAGATTTCCCCTCCTTTAGCAGGTTTTCCATCACATCGCTAAAGACTATGAGATTTTTCTAATGGCCAACATTCCTGAAATATTAGGATTCACTGCCACAGATGCCTTTGGCAGAACCAATCTCAAACTCTTCCTTTTTATTTGAAATTTACATTGTACATTTTAAATTATGGCATAGCACCACAGTGGCAAATGGAAGGCCACGGTTCTTGGGAAAAAATACAAATAATATAAAGAAAGGACCACAAGGTCAAAAGATATTTTTCTGGAGAATCTTGCAATATACCAAGTGATGCCTTGGGAAAAAAAAGGTAAAGCTGTTTAAAAAGACAGCAGCTGCTATAATGCTGCTTCATTACAGACCCAGTGGAGCAGAAGCAATGCATCCATTTTGCCTTTTTCTTCATTGATGATATCAATGGAGCATTAATGGAATTCTTATAGTCTACTGGTACAGTATAAATTTAGCCTGACTAAATCTTATATTGGCTATATTATAATACTTTTTTTAAACTAGAGAAGAACCTTACTAGTTTCCTTTTTATATGAAAAAGTTGCAATTAGGATATATCTTCAGATTTACAATAAATAAGTCATCAATACAGTTTTTTAAATTATTTTACTATTAGGAGAATAGATAAAGTTTCAGTCTAAATTAAAACCTTATTAACAAGCTTGTTTCACGGAAATGTCACACAGCCTTTCTCTAGTTAATGATGTCAGAGTGATTTTATTGCTGTTTATTGATTTCATTTATTTAATTCTCCTTTACGAGAAAAAGGTTAGTTTCTCTTTGTTCTTTCATTTTGTTAACAAAATGTGTTGTGCTTTCAAAATCAACAAATTATGCAAATTACTTAGCATTTATCTTGATTTTTAAAAAATCGTGTCCAAACTATGATCTTAGGGTTGTCCATTTATATAAGAATTTTAGGGCTAGACAGGAACCCAGATGTTTCAAGTGGATTTGCAAATGGCAAAGTGCTGCTTGTTGGATCTGCCTGTAAATCTATTTGCAAATGCAAATCCTCTTTCCAAACAGATCAGAGTTTTTTTAGGTCCAACAAAAATCCTTGAGCAAAGTAAAAATGCTGATGGAATGTACATATGTCACTTCTATGGATTTCTATCCAAATGCTTTTGCATCTTCCTAGTGTACTTTCAGAGGTAGCATAAAAGAGAATGCAATGACACTTATTTCCAGGGGATTCTGAATGCATCCTGCTGCTATTTAAAGGACAGCAGAAGCTGTGGCTAATCCAGATATCCCCCTTTTTTCCACATGAAGTGACTCAGAGCACACCCTACTTCCGTTGTGTTCCCTTGATGCATTGATCTAGCTTGCAAGATAGTTTCCATTTGTCCACAGCTACTGAGACTCTCTCTCTTGCATGCCTTGCCTTCTCTGTTCATGTCTCTCTAAAAGATTCATGTCCCTAGGGTCTAGACCATGAGTGCAGCTCTCCATTGATGCCTGTATGTTAAGGTTAGTAAATCATTCTGAGTTTTACTCTTCATGCCCTCAATAATAATAATAGCAAACACTTTTATAGTACTGTCCCTATGCATTAACTCATTTAATTTTCAACACTACTTCATTGCATGCACACAAGGTCTCCTTCTCCATGTCCTGTGCTCCTCTAATATAAGAAATCAATATATGCTAAAAGGTTAATGGTGCTAATAAAAGGCATGGCTAATTTTTCTTTCTCTCTCAAACATATCATCTTCTCTTCTTACATTTAACTGCGGCCCTTAGTCAAGGCTGGACTGTTGCCATAGCCTCCTACCTGTTACCTGCCACATTGCAGACTTGCCCCCTTTGAAATCCATTCCTCTGAGCCTTTGATAAAATCACTCCTCTAAACTATAGGTTTAATTTTGTCACTTTTCTCCTTTAATGTTACTCTACCACCTACAGAATAAAGGCCATGATCCTTAGGATGGAATATAAAGCCTATTGTGCCCTGACCATATCTATTTATCTAGTTTCTTTTCTCACTATTTTCTTCTTATCCCTGAGTGACTTTGTAATTCAATCCCTTGTACACAATATTATTTCATGCCTTTTTAAAGCATGTTAATATAAGTTACATGGACTTGGCTGAAATGTCTTTCATTTTCCTACCTTCTATTCGCCCACTCTCTATGTCCCCAACACACACATGCATCTGCACAGACACACACACACACACACACACACACATACACACACACACACACAAATACAACCTCTGATACCAGGCTACCATGTGCTCATCCTTTAAGAGCCCAGATAATGGTCATATAATCTACTGCCTTCCCCAGTGCTGTCCCCAGCCCCAGATTATAGTAAGTAGTTGACATGGTTTGGTTCTGTGTCCCCACCCACATCTCATCTCAAATCCCCATGTGTTAAGGGCGGGACCCAGTGGAAGGTGATTGGACCATGGGGAAGGTTTCTTCCATGCAGTTCTCATGATTATGAGTTCTCACAAGATCTAATGGTTTTATAAGGGCTCTTCCCCCTTTGCTCGTTCACTCTTCTGTCTGTTGCCGCCATGTGAAGAAGCTTTCTTCCTGCTTCTGCTTCCGCCATGATTATAAGTTTCCTGAGGCCTCCCCAGCAATGTAGAACTGTAAGTGAATTAAAACTTTTTCCTTTATAAATTACCCAGGCTTGGGTATTTCTTAGAGCAGTGTGAGAACTAACTAATACAGTGAGTTTCCTCTGTGGTCCCTTAGTATATATGCAGATATTTAAATTTTCTCCTTAAAGATTTGCGTTTCTTTCCTTCCCCACAGCTCTGTGTTTGCCACACTCACACAAAAAGACTCTCAACACACGTTTACAGAGGTAAACTAAATTCTCAAACATATGTACCTAACAGTAAATAGTTCTCAGAGGCTTTGACCCAGAAAAAGGAATTTGTGAATGAGAAACAAGAGGTCTATAGCTAGGGGAAAACAAGGTACTTTGAGCCAGTGATATATTTTAAACATGTCTTCACACCATCTTAGTCTATTATTTAGTCAGTTTGTGAATAAGGTTGATTAGAAGTGAAAGTTGAGACTATAGCCAGGCAAAATCATAGTGCAAAAAAAAAAAAGAAAGAAAAAACAATCTGAAATTTGCCAATTAGAAGACTAATATCCTGAGGAAGAGCTTAAAAGTGTAGATTTATTTTAAGTAAGAAACAATGAGGTTAGGTTTAACAAGATGTTAAAATAATATTCTGTTCACCTGTAAAAAATCATTTTAACCGATATTGTATTACAATAAAGAAAATAAAAACAAGTAATTGATTTATCTTTGAACTCCCTTGATGAGCCACCAAGGAACCAAAGCCTGAGTTTATTTATTTAGAGAGGCAAGTGCTTTTATTCTCTTGTGATGCACAGATCGGTACAATAAGAGTTGCACAGAGGCAGTGGGAGAGAATGATAATTGTAAAGATGGTATTTAAACATTATGTATTTAAGATAAAAATATCGGCCAGGCATGGTGGCTCATGCCTGTAATCCTAGCACTTTGGGAGGTCGAGACGGGCAGATTGCCTGAGCTCTGGAGTTTGAGAACTAACCTGGGCAATACAGTGAAACCTCATCTTTGCTAGTATACAAAAAAGGAGCCAGGCGTGGCAACGTGTGCCTGAGGCTGAGGCAGGAGAATCACTTCAACCCGGAAGGTGGAGGTGCAGTGAGCTGAGATCGGGCCACTGCACTCCAACCTGGGGTGACAGAGCAAGACTCCATATCCAAAAACAAAGATAAAAATATTGTACTGAGTGTATGATTTGGGGAAAGTTTCTAAGGCATTTAACATTGTAAGAAATTTTTCCGTTATCTTTGCTAAGGCTGAATTGCAATGTTATGATATTTTGAGCCCCAAAGTAATTGTGTCCACAGATTTTTGATGCTTTAATCTCATGTGTTTCATTAGACAGTGAGTGTTTACTTAAAATAAACCTTTGCCATTTTCCAACTTGATTCACCATTTGGAAAAAAAAAAGAAGTTATATGTGCTTTTATTATCTTTAAGCCTACTTTAAAAGAGAAACTTAAATTTAGAAATACCAGAATGTATTTACATGTTCATAATTCAAATCTGGCTTGCTGCAAATACTTATTTCCAACTTATATCGATGACTTTTAAATAGATTATAATTGAAATGTGATGTAATAATTGTAATGCAATTTGGTTTAAAAAGTCATTACTATAGTCAAATATTACTGTCTTATAAATTACTTTTACTATAAACATTATGCCAAAGTTTTGATACTGATTTAAAATTCGGTTTTTTGGAGATTTAAGCGTTATCAGGAAACAAGAATACTCTCTTCATGCATAAACGTTAAATAAGATAACTTGTTTCCCTTAAAGATCCAAGAAATTTCAATAGACAGCATTTTATAATACGACTTACGCTAGTCAACAATTATGTCTTTTTTAAAAGAAAGTTCTAAAAATTATCTGAATCCAGAAGTGTTTGCTGCTCTCATTTCTCCAAAACAATCATAGACTAATTTTTGAAGGTCAAAGTTGGTCCATCATATGGTTTTGAGTATTAAAAGTAAACCTAATAGAAGTAAATATTATTTGGTAATATAATGATTTTTTTTTAAAAAAAAATACACACTACCAAACATCTTAAGTTTCTTTTCTAAGTTGTTATTAATTCCTCTACATAAAATAGTAGTCAGTTATATACCACAGGAGTTTTACTGTTCTTACTGAAGTAAGGTCGTTAACAACAGAGTAAGCTCTGCTAACTTACTGATAGACATAATCTTTGGTTTTAATGGTTTCTTAGCCATTACCCATTTTTTTTAGCTGTTTCACAGTAGTATCTACAGAGAAAATGTTACTAAATGTCTTTTTATATCTGTAAATGGTCCCTGTTCTCCAGAAAATAGTACATCATCCAACAAACACATGAGAAAACAAAGGACAGACATTTCATGGAACAGAAATAGTTCTAAACTGCCTGTTTTAGTGCTCTCTCAGTCACAAGAAATATTAAATAGCTGGCAGAAATAATTTTGAGATATATTAAAATACCTCTATTCCACAAAAACTGCTTTAAACATACATGGCACAATTAAAAGTATTGGCTTTTTTTAAAAGATCAATACTATACATCCAAATTCTTATGATTAATTTCTAAAGTTTAGACAAAATTAAAATACCTGATTTTTATATTACCAAGAATAATGTAGTGTTTCCAAACGATTCATTTGCATTAAATAAAAAAAAATTAAAACCACACAGTTTACTAAACTGCAAACCTACTGCTGCAAAAAACAACTCCATCAATGGCTGTTTGAACAAGGTTGCAGCTATTAAAATTAAATTATAAGGCAAATGTAATATTTTTAATAGCAACATCCAAAAATAATGACTACATTTCTCAATATAAGAGAAATAATACTTCTACACCAACCCTCAGAGTACTATGTGTTCAAAAACAAAAGTTCAAGAACTAAGTACTTCAGTGACACCTTTACCTTAAGGATCAGAATTGGAGTTATACTTGAGGTCTTAGGTGAAATGAGTTTGACGGATTAGGTTTGGTTACTGGCTGTCAGTGTACTACATAAAACACACCGCACATACAGAGCTTAGAGAAACTAGCTGTTTTCTGCACAGGAAAATTCCTTGATAGAGTTAGCATTAAGACAAATGAACTGTTATCCCCCAAGAAAGGTGTCCCTTTAGGTTAGGTTTGAGGTGAGCAATACCAAACAGTAAGAGCACTTGACTTCCCATGGCTGACAGACTCATTACCTTTGTAAATATTGAGGCTTAGCTTTGAATCCTGGGACTTTTCTTTGAGTTTCTGGAGAGGGCTAGTAACTAACCAATTACCAAAATAATAAAGACATTAAAATGGGAGAAGACAAGAGTAGTGTAAACAAATTTCCTTCATTTTCTACCATCAAAGTTGTTTAAACTTTCTCTCTCTTTTATTTTTACATCCTTATCCCTTCAATTTATCCAAAGCACTTAAAATATATTTTTTATTCACCATAATAGGTACCCTGTGATATACTGAGTTTTATTATTATTATTATTGTTAACAGGTAAGAAAATGAGAGCCTAAGCAGGATTAACTCCAGAAGGGCAATGGCATGACTCAAAATTTGTATTTGTCAGTGTCCAAAACCACTACTCTCCCACAAGTCTTTTTCATATGGGTTATTCTTCTGTAATCTATTTCACTTATGAGAGCTATACATCTGGTGTCATGTATACTATGTATTTTCCCTTATTCCTTCTATACTATTTTCTTTCTCTCCATACATTATAATCAGTTAATTCACATGGTCAAACAATAACAGAGGATATTTATGAAAATTCCTATTTAAAAACCTGAAACATCTAATACATTCTCAATACACACACACACACACACAGAGAGAGAGAGAGAGAGAGAGAGAAAGAGATGGAGTCTCGCTCTGTGGCCCAGGCTAGAGTGCAGTGGCAGGATCTCGGCTCACTGCAACCTCTGCCTCTTGGGTCCCGGTTCAAGCAATTCTTCTGCCTCAGCCTCCCAAATAGCTGGGATTACAGGAATATGCCACCATGCTCAGCTAATTTTTGTATTTTTAGTAGAGACAGGGTTTCACTATGTTGGCCAGGCTGGTCTTGAACTCCTAACCTCGTGATCCTACCACCTCAGCCTCCCAAAGTGCTGGGATTACAGACATGAACCACTATCCCCGGCCCAATTATTGTCTTTATACAGGCATACTTCAGAAATATTATGGGCTCAGTTCCAAACCACCACAGTAAAGTGGATGTTGCAAGAAATTGAGTCACACAGGCTTTTTGGTTTCCTACGCATATAAAAGTTATGCTTACATTATACTATATCAAGTATGCAATAGCATTATGTCTAAAATTCAATGTACATAACCTAGTAAAAATACTTTATTGCTAAAAATGCTCACAATCATCTGAACCTTCAGCAAGTCATAACATTTTTGTTGGTGGAGGATCTTGCCTCAATTTTAATGGCTGCTTACTAATCAGGGTGGTGGTTGCTGAAGGTTGGTGTGGCTGTGGCAGTTTGTTAAAATAAAACAACAGTGAAGTTTGCTGCATTGACTGACATCTCTTAATGAAAGATTTCTCTGTAGCATGCAATGCTGTTTAATAGTATTTTACCTCACAGTAGAATTTCATTCAAAGTTGGGGTTAATCCTATCACACCCTGCCACTGCTTCATTAACTAAATTTACGTAATATTCTAAATCCTTCATTGCCATCTCAACGCTAATAGCATCTTCACCAAGAGTAGTTTCTATCTCAAAAAAAAAAATACTTTCTTTGCTCATCCATACAAAATAACTCCTATCCATTAAAATTTTATTATGAGATTGCAGCAATTCAGTCACATCTTTAGGCTCCACTGCTAATTCTAGTTCTCTTGCTATTTCTACCACATCAGCAGTTCTTTCTTCCAATAAAGTCTTCAGTCACTTTGGGTATATACCCAGTAATGGGGCTGCTGGGTTGAATGGTAATTCTGCATCTAAGTTTCTGAGGAATCACCACACTGTCTTTCATGTGGTTGAACTAATTTACACTTCCACCAACAGTGTAGAAGTATTCCTTTTCCTCCACAACCTCGCCAACATCTGTTGTTTTTCGGCTTTTGAAGAATAGCCATTCTGACTGGTAAAAGATGGTATCAAATTGTGGTTTTCATTTGCCTTTCATTCTTTTATAAAATACGTGCACACCTCTGTTCATAGCAGCACAATTCACAATACCAAAAACATGGAATCAAGCTAAATGATCATCAATGATAGACTCGATAAAGGAAATGTGTACATATACACCATGGAATACTATGCAGCCACACAAAAAAGAACGAGATCATGTACTTTACTGGGATATAGATCCAGATGGAAGAAATCATCCTCAACAAACTAACACAGGAAGAAAAACTAAATACTATGTGTTCTCACTTGAAGTGGGAGCTAAGTGATAAAAATACATGAACACATGAGGGGAAATAATACACACTGGGGCCTGTCAGAAGGTGGGGAGGGGAGGAGGGAGAACATTGGGAAGAACAGCTAATGGATGCTGAGGTTAATAGCTAGGTAATGGGATGATCTGTGCAGCAAACCACTATGGCAAATGTTTAACTATGTAACAAACCTGCACATCCTACACATGTATGTCTGAACTTGAAGTAAAAGTTGAGAATTAAATAATATAGAAATAAATAAGTAAAGAGGAAAAATAGTCTTGAATCATTTAAAATCATCCGTGAGGGTTGGAAACAATTTCATCCAAAATCCTATTAATGTTAATGTTTTGACCTCCTTCCAAGGATCACAAATGTTATTTGTAGAGATGGGGTCTCACTGTGTTGCTAGGGCTAATCTCAAACTCCTGGAGTATTCCTCCTGTCTCAGATTTCCAAAGTGGTGGGATTACAGGTGTGAGCCATGATGCCTGGCAAGTCACAAATGTTCTTAATCGCATCTAGAACGGTAAATTTTTCCTAGAAAGTTTTCAATTTTCTTTGCCCAGATCTATCTGAGGAATCACTAACTATGGCAGCTATAGGCTTATAACATTTTTCTTTTTCTTTCTCTTTCTTTCTTTCTTTCTCTTTCTTTCCTTTCTTTCTTTCTTTTTCTTTCTCTCTTTCCTTTCTTTCTTTCTCTTTTTCTTGCTTGCTTTTTTTTTCTTGCTTGCTTTTTTTACACATATATATATACACATCTATGGGCTACATGAGATGTTTTAATATAAGCAAGCAAGGTGTAATAATCACATCATGATTGGGGTATCCATTTTCTCAGGCATTTATCCTTTGTATTACAAACAATCCAATTATACTCTTTTAAAATTTACATTTAAAATGTATTTTAAAATGTACTTTTAAGTTATTATTGAGTGTAGTCAACCTGTTTTGCTATCAAATAGTTGAAATTTATTTCTTAAATAATACAACTTGAAAGTCAAATTTACTTCTTGAGCCATGGGCCATAGAATGAATATTGTGTTAGCAGGCATGAAACAACACTAATGTCCTTGAACATCTACATCACAACTCTTAGGTAACTAGGTATATTATCAATGAGCAGTAATATTTTTATATGAATCTTTTTTCCTAAGCAGTAGGTCTCAACAGTGGGCTCAAAATATTCAATAAACCATGCTGTAAACAGATACACTATTATCAGGCTTTGTTGTCCTGTTTATAGAGCGTAGGTAGAATAGATTTAAAATCATTCCTTAAAGACCTTAGGATTTTTTGAATGGTAAATGAGTACTGGCTTCGACTTAAAGTCCCCAACTACAAAACTGCCTAACAAGAGAGTCAGTCTGTGCTTTGAAGCTATTAAACCAGGTATTGATGTCTCCTCTCAGCTATTAAAGTCATAGGAGGGATCTTATTCCAATACAAGGCAGTTTTGACTACATGGAAAATCAGTCATTTGGTGTAGTCACCTTCTACAATGATCTTAGTTAGATCAGGATAATTTGCTGCAGTTTCTACATCAGCTCTTTCCACTTCACCTTGCACTTTTATGTTATGGAGGTGATTTTTTTCCTTCAAACTTTTCTTCTGTAGCTTCCTTACCTCTCTCAGCCTTTACAAAATTGAAGAGAGTTAGGGCCTTGCTCTGGATTAGTCTTTGACTTAAGGAAGTATTATGGCTGGTTTGATCTATCTAGACCATTAAAACTTTCTCCATAGCAACAATAAGATTGTTTTACTTTCTTATCATTTTTACATTCACCAGGGTAGCACTTTTAATTCATAACTTCATTAACTGTTTGGTGCAAGAAACCTAGCTTTAAGCCTGTCTCAGTTTTTAACATCCCTTCCTCACTAAGCTTAATCATTTTTAGCTTTTAATTTAAAATGAAAGAAATGTAACTTTTTCTTTTATTTGAATACTTAGAGACCATTTTAGTGTTATTAATTGGCCTAAGGTTAAAATTGTTGTGTCTCCAGAAATAGGGAGGCTGTGGGAGGGAGATGACTGAATGAGCAGAATGGCTGGTCACTGTAGCAGGCAGAAGACACACAACACTTAGCAACTAAGTATTACATGGGCTGTCTTACATGGGCACAGCTCATGGCACCCCCAAACAATTACAGTAAGAATATCAAAAATCACTAATTACAGATCGTTGTAACAAATATAATAATGAAAAATTTGAAATACTGTGAGAATTACCAAAATGTGACACAGAGCCATGAAGTGTGTACATGATGTTGAAAAACTGGTGCCAAGAGACTTGTTGGATGCAGGGTTTCTAGAAACCTCCAATTTGTAAAACATTCAATATTTGCAAAGCATAGTAAAATGAGGTATGCTTGTATACTAGTTAATATCTTTTCACTCCATATATCATGGGCACAATGCTTTTTTATATAATTAAACTTTTTAAAGATGTATCTAAAGTTCATCATAGGGATATACAATAATTTATTTAATGTAACAATTATTTTTAATTTTTCCAAAACGTGCACAAAATTTTTTAATTACCCAAAATATCATTACTAAAAATGATGCAAAGCATTAAAAGCTCCTTTTTCTGCTCTTGCTATAATATTACCAATGTTTAATATTCTTTTGTGGATCTTTCTCAATAATTTTCTAAATTAATAATTATACATCAGTTGGTATATATGTAGATCTAACACAGATCTCACTCACCAGCTCTATTTTCTTTAATGCTATCTGTCTCATGTATCCTTGGCCATTTACTCTGCCACAGCCACCCGCCATACTGTGTGGTTCCTTGTTCAGACCCAAATAGATCTGCTGCTGTGACAATCAGGAAGCTTTCCTAGGAGTATAGCCTCTGATACAGAGCCAGGTCCAGCAGTGATTGCCCAGAGACTCCAGTTCTTTCCTACACTAGGAACTCATGGCAGACCTGGGACTCTGGCCTTCCATCTCACCATTAAAGGGGCAAAATGATATAGTCTGGAGGTATGAGGGATTTACTGCCCTCTGGGGAATGCTTTGTTAGGGGGAAAAGAAGATAGAAGGAAGCTGAGGAAGTAAATTCCTCTCTCCATATTCTACTCTGAGGCTGGGTATCTATTTTTGGTTCACCTAGCTGTGTTTCATTTCAAGCAGATATTCCTTCCAACAAATTCACTATAGTTTTGTGGCTTCTTATAGGTAATAACTATTGTCTCCCCTTTCTAGCCACCCTTACTTCTCTTTTTCTTTACCCCTGTTCCCCTTGTTTCATCTCCAGAATAAAACATCTAGTATTTGTATCAGAAAACCCAGTCTAACATAATAGATATGTCTATATATGTACTGAAAAATTAAACAGAACTAATATTAAACAAAATAGCTCTGAATCACCCATTTTACAACAACAAGTCACAAGGGGAATTAGAGACTATCTTGAGCACATGGAAAATAATAACAGAATAAATCAAAATACATGAAAAGAAGCTAAAATAATGTTTGGAGGGAAACTTATGGATTCAAATGTTTTACTAGAAAAAAAAGGCTCAAATCAATTATTTACCCTTGACCTTAAGAAACTAAAAAAAAGGAAGCAAGGAAATAGAAAAAATAATAACAATCAGAACAATAATTAATGAAATAGAAAACACAAAAAGAATACAGAAAACAATGGAACTTAAAGTTATATGTTTGAAATAATCAATAAAATTGGCAAAGGTTTTACTAGAATCATCAAGATGAAAAAGATAAGACATAGATTTTTACTCTCAGGAATGAAAGATAGAACCTCACAACAGATTCAACAGAAATGTAAAAGGAATTCAAGGTAATACAATGAACGATTACATTAACAAGTTTAACAACAGAGATAAAATAATGAAATTCCTAGAAAGTTATTAAGTAGCAAAATTAACTTAAAAATAGAAAATCTTAATAGATCCATAAAAAGTAAAAACAATTGAATTAGGTATTAAATACATTCCCATGAAGAAGAGTGTAGTACCAGATAACTTAATCTGTGAATTCCATCAAACATTTAAAGAATAAAGTATAACAGTCATCCACAAACTTTTTCAGCAAATAGATAATAGAACATATATAAAAATATTTTAGAAAGCCAGTATTAGCTTGATACAAAAGCAGGATGGAGACATCAGAAGAAAAGTAAAGTGCCAAACAATATCTCTCATAAGTGTAAATGCAAATGTGTTTAACAAAATGGAAGCAAATTAAATCCAACAATATTTATAATTGTAATACACCATAACTCTCTAGAATTAATTCTAGTAATGCAAATTTGGTTTACTATCTGAAACCCAATGAACCTGGTCCATCATATAAATAAAATAAAGTAGAAAATCCATAGAATCATCTCAAAAGACTTGTAAAAGAATTTTCACGAAATTCAACACTAATTCCTGATTACTTACAACAAACCTAAAGGGGGAAAAAATATGTGACAAAACTAGCGTAATAAACAGAGGAGAGCAATTGGTATCATACCATTTTAAGGCTCTTACCTCAAACAAAAATGTTAAAATATTAATTCCAGGTAGATTGTGATAAAAGCACATATTGTAATCTTTCCACTAACAACTAAAAAATTAAAGAGATACAGATAAAAAGCCAGAAGAAAAGATAAAACACAATATTAAAAAACAATCACACTAAAGAAAAAATAGAAGATAAAAGAAACAGAAACAAACATAAAACAAATAGCAATAGGGTACACTGAAACCTAATCATATCAACAATTACATTAAGTATAAAAGTATAAAAAGTTACATTAAGTATAAAAGGGCCTGGACTTGGTGGCTCACACCTATAATCTCAGCACTCTGGGAGGCAGAGGTGGGAGGATGACTTGAGACCAGGAGTTTAAGACCAGCCTGGCAAGAGATGGGTAGTGAGATCATATCACTGCCAAAAAAAAATTCTTTAATTAATTATCAGCGGGGCACAGTGGCATGTACCTGCAGTCCTAGCTACTCAGGAGGCTTATGTGAGAGGACCCCTTGAGACCAGGAGCTATGATCATGCTACTGCATCTCTGACTGTGTGACAGAGCAAGATCCTGTTTCTAATACATAAAGAAATATAGAAGGACTGGAAACCATAAATACCCTAGAAGAAAACCTAGGCAAAATACCCTTCAGGACACAGGCACAGGCAAAGACTTCATGACACAAACACCAAAAGCTATTGTAACAAAAGCCAACATTGACAAATTGAATCTAATTAAACTAAAGAGCTTCTGCACAGCAAAAGAAACTAACATCAAGGTAAACAGACAACCTACAGAATAGGAGAAAATTTTTTCAATCTGCACATCTGACCAAGGTCTAATCTTGTCATCCAGAATCTACAAGAAACTTAAACAAATGTATAAGAAAAGACAAATGACCCAACCAAAAAGTGAGCAAAAGATATGAAGAGACACTTTTCAAAAGAAGACATTTATGTGGCCAACAAATTTATGAAAAAAAGCTCATTATCACTGATCATTAGAGAAATGCAAATCAAAACCACAGTGAGATACCATCTCACACCAGTCAGAATGGCAATTATCAAAAAGTCAAGAAACAATAGGTGCTGGAGAGGATGTGGAGAAATAGGAATGCTTTCACCCTGTTGGTGGGAATGTAAATTAGTTCAACCATTGTGGAAGACAATGTGGCTATTCCTCAAGGATCTGGAACCAGAAACACCATTTGACCCAGCAATCCCATTACTGGGTATATACCCAAAGGATTATAAATCATTCTATTATAAAGACACATGTACATGTATGTTTATTGCAGCACTATTTACAATAGCAGAGACATGGAACCAACCCAAATGCCCTTCAATGATAGACTGGGTAAAGAAAATGTGTTACATATATACCATGGAATACTAGGCAGCCATAGAAAAGAATGAGATCATGTCTTTTGAAGGGACATGGATGAAGCTGGAAGCCATCACTCTCAGCAAACTAACACAGGAACAGAATACCAAACACAGCGTGTTTGCACTCATACGTGGGAGTTGAACAATGAAAACACATGGACACAGGGAGGGGTACAACACACACCAGGGCCTATCAGGGAGTGGGGAGCAAGGAGAGGGAGAGCATTAGGACAAATATCTAATATATGCAGGGCTTAAAACCTAGATGATAGGCGCAGCAAACAACTATGGCACGTGTATACATATGTAACAAACCTGTATGTTCTGCACAGGTATCCCAGAACTTAAAGTAAAATAAAATAAAATAAAATATTTTAGAAAGTACAGATTTTCAAATGATATTTAAAAAATAAATAAATAAACAAGACCCAACATTATGCTGTTCACCAGAAACACACTTTGGATATAGACACAACATTTAAGCAAAAGTGTAGATATAAATATACCATACACATACTGATACTAAAAGAGCCTGTGTGCCCATATTAATGTTAGATAAAGTGGTCTTGAAAATAGGAGTAATACTACCAAAGATAAAGGTGTCAAGTCATAATCAAAATAGGGTCAGTTCATAAAATTAACAATCTTAAATGGGCAAGCCTAATGAAATTTCAAAATGAATGAAACAGACATCAATAGAGTAAAGGTGACAATAATGAAATCTACTTTTTCAAGTGTCTGTGGAAAGTTTATCAAGAGAGAGCAAATACTTGACAATAAAAATTCTCAATAAATATGCAAGAATTTAAATCATAGAGTTTGTACTCTGACCAAGACAGAAATAAATTAAAAATCAATAATAAAAATATATCCAGAAAAACCTTAATATTAGACAATTAAGAAAAGAACTTTTAAATGACCATGGATATAAGAATAATTATTAGAATATATAAGAATAATTATCTCATATTTTAAATCTTTTATTTTGTTAAAATTTCAACAATTTTAAGTACATAATTCAGTATCATTAAGTATATTCACAGTGTTGTACAACCATCATCTCTATTTCCAGAGGTTTCTTGTCATCACAAGCAGAAACAAAGTACCCATTAAGCAATAACTCAACATTTCTTCCTCTCCCAGTCTCTGGTAAACACTAATCTACATTCTGTCTTCATAAATTTGCCTATTCTAGATATTTCATATAAGTGGAATGATATGGTTTGTCTGTGTCTCCACCCAAATCTCACTTTGAATTGTAATAATCCCCATGGGCCAAGGGCAGGGACAGGTGGAGATAACTGAATCATGGGGCAGTTTCTCCCATACTGCTCTCATGGTAGTGAATAAATCTCATAAGATCTGATGGTTTTATAAATGGGAGTTCTGCACAATCTCTCTTGCCTGTGGCCTTGTAAGACTTGACTTTGCTCCTCTTCAGCCTTCTACCTTGATTGTGAGGCCTCCCGGGCCATGTGGAACTGTGACTCTATTAAACCTCTTTTCTTTATAAGTTACATAGTTGGGGGCATGTCTTTATTAGCAGCTTGAGAACAGACTAATACATGGAATCATAAAGTGTTTGTCCTTTTGTTGCTGGCTTACTTAGCAACATGTTTTCAAGTTTCATCCATGTTGTAGCATGTATCAGAATTTTATTCTTTTTAATGGCTCAATAATATTCTACTATGTACATCCACCATATTTTGTTTACCCATTCACTTGTTAATGGACACAGATTGTTTCTGCCTTTTGACTATGGTGAGCAATGCTGCAACAAACTTTGGTGTAAAAATATTTGTTCAGACCCTACTGTCAACTTTCTTTGGGGAAGTAGGAATTATAATACCTGGGAGTGGAATTTCTGGAAATTCCAGTGGAATGTTAGAATTATGTGTAATTTTGTGAGGAACCACCAAACTGTTTCCCACAGTAACTGCATTATTTTAAATTCCCAGCAGCCAGTTCATGAGGGTTGCAATTTCTCCACATCCTTACCAACACATTTTCTGTTTCATTGTTATTATAATAGCCACAGTACTGGATGCAAAGTAGTATCTCATTTTAGTTTTGATTTGAATTTTATTAATGAATAATGGAGTTTAGCATATTTTCTTATTCTTATTGGTCATTTCTATATCTTTTTTGGAGAAATATCTCTTCAAATCCTTTGCCTATTTTTTACTTGGAATTTTAGCTTTTTGTCATTGAGTTACAGGAGTTCACCATGTATTCTAGATATTAAGCCTTTATGCAGATATATATTTTGCAAATATTTTCTCACATACTATGGGTTGTCTTTTCACTCTCTTGATAGTGCCCTTTGATGCATACAAGTTTTTGATTTTGATTAAATCTTATTTACATATTTTTTTCTTTTGCTATCTGTGCTTTTGTGTCATATCTCAAAAATCATTTAAAAATCAAAGGTCATAATGATTTGCCTGTGTATTTTCTTTTAAGAGATACATAGTTCTAGTCTTTAAATTTAAATATTTTACTAATTTTGAGTTAATATTTTTACATGATGCAAGGTAGGAGTCTAACTTCACTGTGCATGTGCATATCCAGCTGTCCTGACATTATTTATTGAATACGTTGTTCTTTCCTCCATTAAATGGTCTTGTTACTTTTGTTGAAAAGTCATTGACCATATATGTGAGGACTACTTCCTAGGATCTCAGTTCTATTCTATTGGTCTATATGTCTATCAGTATATCAACACCACAATCTTTTGGTTACTATAGCTTTGTAGTAGGTTGTGAAACTGGAAAATGTTATTTTTCAAGATTGTTTTACCTATGTCAGGTCCCTTGAATTTTTGTTCGAATTTTAGAATGAGTTTTTCTATTTCTGCAAAAATGCCATTGGGGTTTTGATGGTATTGCATTGAATCTGTGTATTACTTTAAATAGTATTGTCATTTTAACAATACTGCCTTACAACCCATGAACATAGAATGTCTTCTCACTTACTTAAACCCTCTTTAGTTTCTTACAGTAAAGTTTTGTGTATATCTCCATGGTTAGATTGATTTCTGAATATCTTATTTTTTGATACTATTGTCAGTGGAATTTAAAAAAAATCTTTGTTAGTTCATTACAACTACATAGAAATACAACTAATTTGCATATGTTTACCTCATGCCTGCATCTTTGCTAAAGTCTTTTATTAGTTCTAATGGTTTGTTGGATTCTTTACAACTTTCTACAGGTAATATCATGTCATCTACAAACAGATATAATTTTACTCCTTTTTTTTAAATTCCCAATTTAGATGCCTTTTTTTTCTTTGTCTTGCTAATTGCCCTAGCTAAAACATCTGGTACTAGACAGAGTTGAGTAAAAGTGACAAATGTAGCATTCTTGTCTTGTTCTGGATCTTTGTAAAAAAGCTTTCAGTGTTTCAGCATTGAGCATGATATTAACTGTCAGTTTTTCATATAATCCATTACCATGTTGCAGAAGTTCCCTTCTATTCCTAGTTTATTGGATATTTTTATCATAAAATGGTGGTGTATTTCATCATTTCTTTTTCTGCATCAATGGAAATAATCATATGGCTCTCCATTTTACTATTGTGATATATTACATTGATTGGTCTTTAATATTTTGAACCACCCTCACATTTTTAGGAAAAATCTCACTTGCTGATAGTATCCAATCCTTTGATTACACTGTATTGCTGCTAGTATTTGCTGAGATTTTTTGCCTGTATATTCATAAGGGATACTGGGTTGTAGTTTTATTTTTTTATACTGTCTTTGGCATTGGCATCAGGGTAATGCTGTTATCAAAGAATGAATTAACAAATATTCCTTCTTTCTATCTTTTGTTGGAAGAGTTTGAGAAGAAATGGTATTAATTATTCTTTAAATGCTCGGTAGACTCACCAGTTAATGTGGCCATTCGGTCATAAATCTTTCTTGTTAAATGGTTTTTATTTACTGATTCAGTCTCCTTGTTTGTTATAAGTCTATTCGGATCTTCTCTTTCTTCTTGAGTCATTTTGGTACATTGTGTATTTCCATAAATTTGTACAGGGCACCTAATTTTATCCAGGGTACCTAATTTGTTGGTATACAATTGTTCACAGTATTCTATAATCTTTTTTAATTTCTATAAGGTTGGTAGTAAAGTCTCCACTTTCATTTATGATTTTAGTAATGAGAGTCTTCGATCTTTTTCTCAGTCAATATAGTGAAAGGTTGGATCTTTTTAAATAATTAACTATTAGCTATGTTTATTTCCTCTATTGTTTTTCAACCTTCTATTTTATTCATTTATGCTCTAGTCCTTATCATTTCTTTCCTTCTGTTAGTTTTGGATTTGGTTTTCTCTGTTTTTTCTATGTTCTTAAGGTATAGATTGAGGTTATTGATTTGAGATTGTTTACACATTTTTCTCTGAGCTCTACTTTCATTGCATTCAGTAAGTTTTGACATGTTGTGCTTTTATTTTAATTTTCTCAAGAAATTCTCTAATTTCCCTTGTGATTTATTCTTTCACTCAATGGTAGTTGAAGAGTATACTGTTTAATTTCTGCATATTTGTGAATTTTTCAGTTATCATTCTTTATTAATCTATTGTTTCTTCCATTGTGGTTGTAACTATATTTTGTTTAATTTGAAAATTTTAAAAATGATTAGGACAAATTTTGTGGACTAAGATATGGTCTATATTAAAGTTCCGTATCTACTTGCAGAGAATGTATATTCTGCTGTTGTTGAGTGGTCTGTTCTATATATGTCTATTAGATCTAATTGTCTTATACTGTTTTTCAAGTCTCCTATTTCTTATCGTATACTGTCTGGATTTTCTATTCATCATTTGAAATGAGATATTGAAGTGTCCGACTGTTATTATAGAACTGTGTGCTTCTTGTTTCAATCCTGTCAATTTTTTCAGCTTTATTGAGATAGAATTAAATAATGAAAATTGTACATATTCAAGGCATACAATGTTATGTGTTTATATCTATACACATATTCTGAAATAATAGCTACAGTCAAGTCAATTGACATATTAATTACTTCACATAATAGTTACCTTTCTGTGTGCATGAGTGTGGTGAGAATACTTAAGACCTACTCTCTTAGCAAATTCCAAGCATATAGTACATTATTATTAACTACAGTTATCATGCTACACATAAGAGATCCAGAACTTCTTCCTATTGTCATTGCCTTTAACAAACATCTCCCCATTTTCCCTGCCCTGTCAATCACCTTTCTTCTCTCTGTTCCCACGAGTTCGCCCTTTTTAGAATCCACATGTGACATCCTGCAGCATTTATCTTTCTGTGTCTAGCTTATTTAAATTAGCTTCGTTTTCCAAGCTTATTCATGCTGTCACAAATGAAACCATCGTTCTTTTGTAAGAATAAATAGTGCTCTATTACATATGTAATACGTAAGTACATTTTCTTTATCTATTCGTTTGTTGGTAGATACTTAGATTATTTCCAAATCCCGGCTGTTATAAATAGTGCTACAGTGGACATGGGAGTGCAGCTATCTCTTGGCTATAATTTTATTTCCTTTGGATATATACTCATAGGTGGGATTGCTGAATCATATGATAGTTCTAATTCTAATTCACTGAGAAAACTTACACTTTTTCATAATGGCTATACCAATTTACATTTCCTTCAACAATGTGTAAGAATTACCCTTTCTTCATATTCTAGCAAACACTCGTGATCTTTTGACAATTTGATAATAGCCCATCCAACAAGTTTAAGTGGTTATCACATTGTCATTTTGATTTGTGTTATTCTGATGATTGCTGATATTGTCTTTTAGTATACCTGTTTATCTTTGGGAAAATGTCTATTTTGGTCAATGGTCCATTTATTAGTAAGGTTAATATTATTATTATCATTTTTTTTATTGAGTGGTATGGTTTCCTTATACATTTTGGATATTAACCCCTTATCAGCTACATGGTTTGCAAGTAATTTCTCCCATTTCATGGTTTGCCTTTTCATTTTATTATTGCTTCCTTTGCTGTAAAGAAGCTGTTTAATTTGATGTAGTCCAGCTTATTTATTTTTGCTTTTGTTGTTTGTTTTTGGTGTCATATACAAAAACTCATTGCCAGGAGCAACATCATGGAAATTTACCACTTTGTTTTTTTCTAGAAATTGTGTAATTGTAGGTCTTATGCTTAAGTCATTCATTTCGAGTTGATTTTTATATATATGAAAGATAAGGATCCAATTTTTTTTTTTTTTTTTTGGCATTCAGAGAGCCAATTTTCCCAACACACTTTATTGAAAAAAACTATCCTTGGCCTATTGTGCTTCTTGGTGCTGCTGTTGAAAATTAATTGGTCACATATGTGTAGTTTTCTTTCTGGGCTCTCTGTTATATTCCATTGGTCTATGTTTCTATTTTTATGCCAGTATCATACTGTTTTGATTAGTATAGTTATGTAATATTGTTTGAAATTAGGATGTGGGATGCCTCCAGCTTTGCTCTTCTTATTTAAAATTATTTTGGCTATTTAGGGCTTTTTGTAGTTCCATGCAAATTTTAAGATAATTTTTGCTATTTCTGCAAAAAAAATGCCTTGGAATTTTGATAGAAAATGCATTGAATCTGTAGATTACTTTGGGTAGTATGGACATTTTAACCATATTGATTCTTCTAATCCATGATCATTGGGTATCTTTCCATTTATTTTTGTCTTCTTCCAATTATGTCAATTTTTTGTTTTATACATTTTGGGGCTCTGTTTTTAGATGAGTATATGTTTGTAACATTATATCACATGGATATACTGAACCTTTACCAATATATAATATCCTTCTCTAGCTCTTATAAATTTTTTGACTCAAATTATATTTTGTTCATTAATAATGTAGCCACCCAAACTCCTTTTGGTTGCTATTTGTGTAAAATATCTTTGTCTATCTTTTTACTTGACACGTTTTGTGTCTTTCTGTCTACATATATAGCACATATATATAGACAGCATATAGATGGGTCTTGTTTTTGTAATACATTCTACCTTTTAATTGAAGAGTTTATTTGATTTACATTTAAAGTAATTACTAAAGAAGGATTTTACTTCTGCCATTTAGTGATTTGTTTTCTGAACATCTTATATTTTTTCTCAATTCTTCCATTACTGTCTTCTTTTTGTGTCTGGTTCATTTTTGCAGTGTGCGTTTTGTTCTCCTTTTGGGTTACCTTGCGTATTACAATTACATCTTATAATAACTTTAAACAAATCTATTTTGAAAAAGGCAAGCTTAGTTTCAATAGTACATAAGCCTTTTATTCTTATACATCTTAGTACCTCTCCCTTTTTATTGCTATATTCACAGATAACATTTTTACACGTGTGCCCATTAACATAAATTTGTAATTATTATTCTATTCATCTACTTTTAAATTATATTGAAAAAAGAAGTTATAAACCAAATTACAATACAGTACAATAATGCTGGCTTTTATATTTACTTATGTAGTTACTTTTACCAGTGTTCTTTGTTTTGTCACATGGCTTCAAGCAATAACTATTACTCTAATTCATCCTGAGGGATGACCTTAAGCAATTTTCATAGGGCAAGTCTACCTGTATCAAATTCCTTTAGATTTTGTATATCTGGTTATATCTTAATATATCTTTCATTCTTGAAAGATAGTTTTGGATACATAGATTTCTTGTTTAACACATTTTTTTCCTTCAGGATTTTAAATATGTTCCTGCTGAATCCTGGTTTCCATGATTTCGTATAAAAAGCAAACAAAAAAATTCAAATGAAAATCTTCTTATTGAGGCTCCCTTGTATAAAATGAGTTACTTCTGAGGCTGGGTGTGATGGCTCACACACGTAATTCAAGCACTTTAGAAGGCCGAAGTGAGTGGATCACTTGAGGTCAGGAGTTTGAGATGAGCCTGGTCAACATGGTGAAGCCTGTCTCTATTAAAAATTAAAAAATTAGCCATGTGTGGTGGTGCACACCTGTGGTCCTAACTACTCAGGAGGCTGAGGCAGGCGAATCACTTAAACCTAGGAGAGGAAAGTTATAGTGAGCTGAGATCATGCCACTGTATTCTAGCCTGGGCTACAGAGCAACAGAGCAAGAATAAAGAGAGAGAGAGAGGGAGAAAGTGAGAAAGGGAGAAAGAGAGAGAGAGGAAAGGAAAGAAAGGAAAGAAACAAGAAAGAAAGGAAGAAAGAAAGAAGAAAGAAAGAAAGAACAAAAGAAAGAAAGAAAGGAAGAAAGGAAGGGCAGAAGGAAGGAAGGAAAAGAAAAGAAAAGAGAAAGAGGAAGACAGGAAGAAGAAAGAAACGAAAGAGAGATGGAGAGAAAAAGAAAAAGGGAGAAAGACAAAGAAAAGAGAAAAAGAAAGAAAGAGGAAGGCAGGAAGAAGAAAGAAATGAAAGAGAGATAGAGAGAAAGAAAGAAAAAGAAAGGAAGACAGAAAGGAAAAGAAAGAAAAAAAAGCAAGAAAGAAGAAAGAAAGAAGAAAAAGAAAGAAAGGAAGGAAGGAAGGAAGACAGGAAGAAAGGAAGACAGGAAGAAGAAAGAAAAGAAAGACAGGAAGAAGAAAGAAAAGAGAGATGGAGAGAAAGAGAAAGGAAGGAAGAGAGAATAGAAAGAAAGAGAGAAAAGAAAGAAAGAAGGAAAGAAAGAGAAAGAAAGAAAAGAAAGAAGAGAAAAAAATGCATTTCAAAATTTTCTTCTTGTCTTGGGGCTTTGACAATTTAACTATAATGTCCCTCAGTGTTAATGTCTTTCGATTTATCCTGTTTGGAGTTTATTGAGATTCCCAGATGGATTTATGGACAGACAGATCTGTCATTAAATTGGGAAAATTTTAGCCACAATTTCTTCAAACACTTTTTCCTAACCCTTTCTTTCTATCTTTCTCTCCTGGAACTCCCATGATGTGTATGTTGGTACTATAAATGGTGTTCCACAGTTCCCTTAGGCTTTTTCTTTCTTTTTTTAAAATGTCTGCTCTTCAAACTGGATAAATTCACTTGCCTTATCTTCACATTCACCGATCCTTTTTTCTGCCTGTTCAAATATGCAATTAAACGATTCTAGTGAATTTTTCAGCCCTTGTACTTTTATCTCCTGAATACCTACTTGGTTCTTTTTTATAATTTTTATTTCTTTATTTACATTCCTTATTTGTTCAACACTATTCATAATATCCAAATATCTATTAATAAGTGAAAGAACAAATTGAGGTATATATGTATAATGAAATATTACTAAGCCATAAAAAGTGAATGAAGTACTAATACCTGCTACTATTTGCATGAACCTTAAAAACATTCTTTGAATTGAAAGAAACCAGGCACAAAAAGTCATATTTTGTAGAATTCCATTCCTATGAAATATTCAGAATGGGCAAATTCATAATGACAGAAAGCAGATTAATCATTACCAGGAAATGAAAGGAGGTGTAATAGGAAATAATTACATAAGGGGTACTGGATATTTTTTGTAGTAATGAAAGATTTTAAAACTGAAAGAGGTGGTGGCTGTACAACATTGTAAATACACCAAATATTATATTATTATATTAAATGTAATATCATTACAATGTATAAAGTGAAAGTTCACTTTTTCTACTCATATCACCCTTATTATATATACACATGCTTTTATACTGGTTAAAGCAGTAGCATCTAAACCATCTCCTTCAACATAAAAATTATAGAAGCAGCCTAGAAATTTTGCTCTCTTGTTCTCTTTGTATTCAAGTGATAATGAAAGCCTGTCTACTATTTCTTTGTTACATTGTGCAATTTTAAATGGTTAATTGTATGCTACATGATTTTCCTCTCAATTTAAAAAATAAATAAGGTCTATAAAATACAATTACATTAGACCTAAGACAAAATGAAAAACCTTGAACTCCAAAATGACAGAATACATATTCCTTTCAGATACATATGAGATATTTACTAGAACTGACAATATGGTGGACCATTCAGCAAGCCTGCAGTGGAATTTAGTTAGAAAAACATAAGAAAAAATATAGAAAAGGCTTTGAAATAAATCCATTTTGTCCTAAATAACTAATAAAGTAACTTCTAAATAAAATATGGTTTGATATGGGTGTCTCATATAATATCCATATTTGCGTGTAACTTATTGATGCTCAGAGAGAGTTTGAATAAGTAACATTCCCAGATTACCTACGTAGTAAGTAGTGGAGTCAGAATTTGATCCCTAGTCTATGGTATTTAATCAGTGCATTACTGACTGTACTGACATGCATAAAATCAATTGATTTTGAAAGACACAAATAAAGGTAAAGTGATATTGATAATCCCCATATAAGCCTGTTCGTTAAAGTTTTTTTAGTATCAAGGTTAGAACATTTAATTCAAGCCAACTATACTGTGTGGGTCATTGCTCTAAGTGGAACCAGATTAAACTATAGTTGTGGATTACTATAAGATAAAAAACTGCTACCAAAACCAAAATATACTTTGAGACATACATTTCCTGTGAGTCATGAATAAAAACATTTTCCGAGAACACTGTAAATTATAAACTTGAGGTTTCACATTTATGTTAAAAATGTATTTAAAGTGGAAAGTTAGGTAATCAAGGGTATTGTAATTGTATGTATAAGCAGGTAACTTCATTCAGAGAAGCTATAATGGTTCTGCAAGAGGAAGTTCTATCTAATCGTTAGAAATCTTTGAAGAAACATGTCTGTAAATGAAGATAACTCAGTGAATTTATTTATTTACACTTAAAAATTATTGACTAAAATTATCACTAATTGTTAAAATGTTTTATAAAGTCAACTAGGTATTAGGGAAGAATTTTAATCATAGGTTTGGCACTAATTACAAAATAGAAAATAATATAAGCTAACAATACGTACATATTGCTTTCCATCGGTGCTTTCTTGCTTTGACCATAATGCTGATAGCTCTAAAATCTCTATCAAGCTCCAACTTAGAGATATATTTCTGTCTACCTGTATGTATCTCCTTCATATGTTTTTTCAAACACAATGTATAAAGTGAAAGTTCACTTTTTCTACTCATACCACACTTGTGCTCACTCTTTTATACTGGTTAAAGCGGTAACATCTAAACCATCTCTTTCAACATAAAAATTCCAGAAGCAGCCTAGAAATTTTGCTCTCTTGTTCTCTCTGTATTCAAGTGGTAATGAAAACCTGTCTATGTACTTCCTCTTTTCCTCACCCCTCCCACACTTTAACCATCTCCCTTGGGATCCTCATGATCTTTTACGTTGTCTATTCCAATAGTTTCCTAATTGATATACTTTCACTAATCTCTTATACTTAATTATGTTTCCAAATGGATTCCAAAGTTATCTCCCTTAAAAAATATGATCACATCACTCTACCATTGAAATTTCTATTAATTCTGCATTAGTAAGGATTAAGTCCAAGGCCAACTGTGAGACCTCTCAGTCCAGTCATAGCTTCTTCAGCTTCTCCTCAGGATAATCCTTTCCAGTATCTCCATGTTGCATTCACACTTAAATTTTTACCATTTCCAAAATTCTCCTGTACTTTTCATGTCTCAATACTTTTATATAGTTACACATTCTTTTTCTCTAACATGTATCCTATCCTACCTTCTGCTTCATGAATTTACCCTCATATTTTAAAATCAGGCCATCTCCTTTGCAAAGTATTTGGTAGCTTCTCCTGGGAGAATTTGGCATTTCCATGCCTATATGCCCTCAGCATTTTAGTCATTCCTAATCATAACATTTATATTAATAGCATATTATAATAATTTGTCTATCTCCTTCTCTACATGACAAGTCTCTGCCATAAGCACTTTATTTACCTTTGTACCCCAGTGTGGTTGATAATATAATAGGCTCTTGATAAATGTGGTTGATCAGAAAATGGATGGATTGATGTTGTAACCTTAGAAACTGGTATTAAAACTGAAGAACATTATCTAATATTAATATCTGCACATGTCCAGATGGCATTGGATTTTTCATGGTGTTGAAATTGTAAGATGACAAATACAATGAATGAAGGATTATGAAGCTCTGATTAACCAAATTTGGAAAGCGCAAAACAAATCAAAAAGAAAAAAATCATAAAGAAAGCATACAAATCATAAAGAAAACAAACAAGATTCGTTTAGCCTGCAAGAGGAATATAAAAGGAAGAGAATGGGGAAGGCAATCATAGAGCAGTATTTTGAAAATTGTGGAAGATAGAACTGTAGTTATCATGGACTTTATCTTAAACATCTGGAATATTTAACAGTTTGAGGCTTGGATAATGATATGATTTCACCTATCAGTTAAACTAATGAAACCATCTAACTCTTAGACTTGGATGAAACTAAAATTAAAAGCCATTTCAATATGATCATAAATAACAAAATGAATACAGAGAGGTTGGCAACCTGTTTTTACAATTAAGACTTGTCACTCATTCCTAATTCAGTTTTCCTCAACATCAAAATAAAATTCCCTAATTTTATGTCAGAAAAAAATACTGCTCTGCTCCAATATGGCATTTATTACTGATCATCTTGCCTTTAATATCTTCTTTTACTAATGTATCCTATTCACAATACATTTCACAAAAGAAGGTTCCTGTTTTGTCAAAACTCTACCTCAAAATCTTGCACTAACTTCCCCTAATGCTTAGTAAGTTTAGCTTAAAAAATATTCTTGCAAACCCTCTCAATGTCATCTACCTAATTCTTGCCTCACATAAACCAAGCAAAGGCATTTTGGGATCTGTAAGCAATCCTCATGCTTCTCATCTCTTACTGCTTGATTTTTCTCATTCTTTCTAAAACTTTGTCCGGGTTTTTCTCCTTTCATATTATCATATCAAATACAAGGCAGGTTTCTGTCTGGTTTCAGACTCAGTTTGTATACTTACTCTGCCACTTCAAAGTGGACAGTCACAAAGTCTCTAGACTTTAGATTCTTTATTTGGCTATTTTAAGGCAAATAGCAGTGCCAAATTATACTAGAGACCTTTGGAGAATCTGCCTCAACAGGTCAGGGATTATTTTTGCCCATTAGCCAAATGGTTATGCTTTTTTCATCTGTCAACAGTAAATGAAAATAGAATAATTAGTAGAGGTTAGTAGTAGTAGTAACACAATTATTGTGATTATTATTATTTTCTTATTTGATGTGCCTATTTTCTCCTTTAAGTCCACACAGCATTTTCTGTTAATTAGATTCTTTTTACAATTATTTGTATTCATGTATTGGACTTTCTGTCCATTTTGTTACTTTCTTGACATCAGGGATTTTGCTTTACTCTCTTTGTCTTTTAATTCAATGTTCATACTTCTTCATTCACAAGAATTCAACAATATGTGTTGAATTTAAAATTATCTACTAAATATTTATTAATTGAAATATGGCCATTTTTGTCATCAACATCTTAATAAGAAACATGACTGTCTATGAAAACCCATGATTTTCCTAATGTATGTTATAATGCCGGATGCCATGTAATAACAATGCTAACATCATTTTATGAATTGGTCTAATAGGATGAACCCAAGTTAATCAAATTACTCAGGTTAAAATACTAAAAGGTAAAATCAAACTTTACTTAATTACCTGCATGGTTCTCACATCTTCATATTCATGATATCTATGTTCAAATCACCTCTTCTGAGAGATCTTCTATAATCACTCTGTAGATCACAGCATTTTTCATGTCATTTCACCACTTGTAATATAGATTTATGTATTTATTTTACATTTCTTGCCTCTAGAATATAACTCAATGAAAGCAGAGATTTGATTTTGTTTATGTCTATATTCCAGCACTTAAAAGTGTGCTTAGATTGTGATAGATATTCAAAAATTATCATTAAATTAATGAATTAGTGGACACAAAGATGGCTACATGAATACATTTTTGGTATATAGAACATGACAGAACTATTAGAATGATTTAAGAGGCTTTAATTTAAGTTGCAGAAACAGAAAAAAAAAAAGAATCAAGGTGGTAATTAATAAGTCAGCTGGTTTTTTTTTTTAGCTAATCCAGTCCTTACTGTGAACTTAATTTTAATTTGTTTAAATTATTCATAAAAATAAATTAATTTAATAAAGCTCATGGATTTTTTGCAGCTTGTCAGAAAAGAAAAAATGGAAATAGCATGATGACTTCTAAATTATTGCTAGTTACTTGTTCAAAATATTTGAATTTAGGGCTATGGTATAACTGTGGAGAGGAAGAAAGGAGGGAGGATATGTGATTGGGAAGCTGACATTATGTTTAGCCCTCATGGAATGGCATGACCTATATCATCTGCACCAGAATTGACATTCTAAGTGTCTTACCTACATATAAATTGGAGAAAATGATACCCAAAATACAACTCTAAGCTACTTATGCTTGCTCCTCTTAAGACACTAGGCAAATACATTTAGAGGCATAAAATGACCCAATGATCCTTTCCTGTGTGCTTATATCAGATCTCTACAAGTTGAATATAAACTATATTTTCTAATTACCTATATCAGTGGTCCCCGACCTTTTCTTGCACCAGAGATTGGTTTTGTGGAAGACAATTTTTCCATGGATGGGGTTGGCAGGGGCATGGTTTCAGGATGAAACTGTTCCATCTCAGATCATCAGGCACAAGTTAGATTCTCATAAGGAGCATGCAACCTAGATTCCTAGCATGCAGTTCACAGTAGAGTTTGCACTTCTATGGGAATCTAATGCCACAGCTGATCTGACAGAAGGTGGAGCTCAGGCAGTGCTGTTTGCTCACCTGTCCCTCATCTCCTGCTGTGTAGCCAGTTTCTAACAGACCAGGACAGGTCCATGTCTTAGGGGAGGGGACCGCTGACCTAGATTATATTTATTATATATAGACAACACATCCAACAACCAAGCTTCATTATTTTTTAAGCCCTTCAAATTCAATAACGTATTTTTAAGTTAACAAGCATTTCATATACTGACTTCTGTGTGCAAAGCCCTGTGTCAGACACTAGATATTTGCCAATACACAAGATGCTATCTTTTTATAAGTAAAATGCTGACTACTGGGAAAATATACAAGATAACAGAAAATATAATGCAATACAAATGGTATGATAGAACTAAACAAAGAATAGTATGCAAACACATAGGTAAAGAACAATTTTTAAGATGGCATCAGGGAAAATTACAAGAAGGAGTAGTGTGTAGGCAAGTATAGTTGGACAATGCATGGTATATATACCACCGTTCTCCCAACCTGTTGGATATTGCTAATCCAATAGACCTCAGACTTGTTCTTACCTTCCTTCACTTAGTTCTTTAGGAAGCCATGGCCAATTATTAGACTTGTCATAGATTGTGAAATCTACCTGCCATCATTATGATTTAAGCAGATATGTGTAGGACAGTAATAAATGGTACTAAACAAAAGTCACATACACTCCCATGTTCATTGTGACACTTTCACAATCGCAAAGATGTGGAAGCAACCTAGGTGCCCATCAACAGTAGATTGGATAAATAAAGTGTGGTGTATATATACCATGAACTATTATGCAACCATAAAAAAGAACAAAATCATGCCCATGGCAGCAACATGGATGCACCTGGAAGCCATTATCCTAAGTGAATTAACATAGAAATTGAAAATCAAATACTGCATGTTCTCACTTAAAAGTGCAGGCTAACCACTGGCGCTCATAGACATACAAATGGCATCAACTTAAGGCCGCTAGGTGGGAGAGGTAGGGAGAAAGACAAGAGTTAAAAAAACAAATATTGGGTACTATGCTCACTGTCTAAGTGATGGGATCATCACCTCAGATCTCAGCATTATACAATATATCCCCGTAACAAACTTGCCCATGTAAATCCTGAATCTAAAAGGTGAAAAAAAAATTGTGTTAATGAAAGTTGGGGAGGACAAAGAGAGAAATAATGGTCCAAAGTCAGTGCAAAGGCTCACATGAAGGAAAAAGAATGGCATAGGAAATTTTAGGTAGTTTAGTATGTCTGGAGCATAAAGTTTGAAGGAAAAAATGCTGAGGTGAAGCCAGAGAACTAAGATAAACAAGTTGATGAAGGGCACTGTAAGTGATATTAAGAAGGTTGGATTTGATAACAAGGGCGATGAGGAGTCAACCAACTCTTGTGTCCTTCTGGTTTTTCACTCATTCTAATCACACCAGTTCTTTAACCTGAGGTATATTTTAGTTTTCTTTTTCTCCCAATTCAAAGCCATGCCTCAATAGATTGGACTTTTCCTTTTTTGTGTGATTTTTGTTTTTTGTTTGTTGGTTGGTTTTGGGAGGACGTTTCACTCTTCTTGCCTGGACTGGAGTGCAATGTCACGATCTTGGCTCACTGCAACCTCCACCTTCCAGGTTCAAGCAATTCTCTTATCTCAGCCTCCTGAGGAGCTGGGGTTACAGGTGTGTGCCACTGCACCTGGTTAATTTTTTGGTATTTTTAGTAGATAACGGGGTTTTACCATGTTGACCAGGCTGGTCTCGAACTCCTGACCTCAGGTGATCCACCCTCCTCAGCCTCCCAAAATGCTGGAATTACAGGTGTGAGCCACCGCACCTGGTAGATTCGCCTTTTCCTAAAGGCTGCATTTTAGTGGTCTTACTTTTAAATTGATGTTAACAATTTCATTTCTCAGCCTCCTATTTCTGACTGGCCTTTCTATAGTACTTGTACATTTTACTTCAAAACTAACTCCTTCTCTTCTGGAATCATCAAGTTCTTATAGTAACTAATCAATTGCAGTATGACCAGAGTCATGCTTTCAACATTTAGCTTTGATAAATTGCCCCCCTATATTACTTGTAGATCAGGTACATTTTCTACAGTCTAGATTATCTTAGGCATTCTAGACTATCTTTGACAAATGTTTTGCAACCAGATTTCAAATGTTGATATTGCCCTAGCCTCTTATACTCAGTTTCCTCATTATTTTTCCAGGCTCCACTAACAGTTTCCTCCCTGACTAACAACTAGACCCAATCAATGCTATACCATTTAGCTGTTTCTGCCCATGTTCCCTCAATCTTGCATCCTCAGGATCCAGCCCATGTACGCTCACCCAGCTTCTGCTAATACATGTTGATTAGGTTCTACAACTCCTTTGGAGTTCCTTTCTACCTTTAATAGGTCCAGTACTTTCTCAGCTGAATTACATGATATTTTAACCCCACTTAATTGTCTGGTAACCCAGGAGGGAGATGAATGCATGTTGCTCCTGAGATGGGAAGCAAAGATTTTCTTGCAAAACAGAGTCCCCTGCATCTACCTCAAGCAAGGTAGATTGAAAGGTAAGTTGACCTTTAATATGAACTAGTGAGTGACTTCTAAAGCACAAATGGTTTGAGGAGATCTTGAAATTCAAGGTTTATGAGTGCATATACTCAAATATTGGCTAAAATATTGTAATCACAATTCTCAGGGCCAATTCTCAAAGAAGGCTGAATTCTTAAGACCCTACTCTTCTGCCACCAGAGTTAGCAGACTTTTCAGGGCTGAGAATTCACACTTCTTTAGAGCTCTGCCACTGTTATAGTTAATTCCCAGGCTTTTCCCTCACCTTGCTGCACTCCAGTTTCAGATGAATCCCTTTAAGGATTCATCTAAGGAGGCCTTCTGACTTCCATACATCTCCTTCAATTGCTAAATTGTCACCCACGGCCTTTGCTGTCTTTTTTGAATGACACTAAACCTTACTGGCCCTCACAAAGGGCCTTTGATTCCATTGTTCTTGGAATTACTGCTCCTTTCATTCTCTCAAAATCTGGAGACATTTCACTCACCAGTGAAATGTCTTTCTCTTTCACTGCTCTCTCATCCAAGGTTTTTCAGAAACTGTCCCGCTACAGCATGTGCTCTATCTATCTCCAGTGCTCCACTTCCAACATCTTGTTTTATGGTTTTCTTCCTTAAACAACTCTTCACACCAAGTGTCTTATATTTACTCCCCAGAGAAACAAACTGTGTTGAAGATTTGCATAGAGTGAACTTTTGGGGGGAGCACCTATAGAATGAACACTTCTGAAAGAGGAAAGGTAGTAGGATCTTCCTTTAGAAGTACACTCTTGCCATTGTGGAAGACAGTGTGGTGATTCCTCAAGGATCTAGAACCAGAAATACTATTTGACCCAGCAATATATCCATTACTAGGTGTATAACCAAAAGGTTATAAATCATTCTACTACAAAGACACATGCCACACATGTTTATTGCAGCACTGTTAACAATAGCAAAGACTTAGAACCAACCCAAATGCCCATCAGTGATAGACTGGATAAAGAAAATGTGGCACATAGACACCATGGAATACTATGCAGCCATAAAAAGGATGAGTTCGTGTCCTTCGCAGGGACATGGATGAAGCTGGAAACCATCATTCACAGCAAACTAACACAGGAACAGAAAACCAGACACCACATGTTCTCACTCATAAGTGGCAGTTGAACAATGATAACACATGGACACAGAGAGGGGAACATCACACACTGGGGCCTGTCATTGGGTGAAGGGGGAGGAGGAGGGGAGGGAGGGGGAGGGGATGGGGAGGCAGTTGCAGGTGAACCTTGCCTCCAGGCTCTGACACCATGTCTTCCCTTTAATGCTGGGTGGTGGCTTCTGTTTCTAATCTGTAGATGGTCTAACCATTTTCTGTTCGGCTTTTCATCTCTTCCCTCACTTTTAAATCAATTCACCACGTTACACTTCTTGTGTTGGAATGATTGAGGTGATTTCAGTTTCACTTGAGAGACCTCTCATGGGTAAAAGAGCTTTTGATAAAGTGTTTTGATATCGAGGAATGACTTTCACAGTGTAACAAGAGGGGATCCTTATTAGTTGGGAAAGTGTTAACATAAGAAAAGGTGATTTAATATTACTTTCAGTCTCATAATTTCCTTTTCCAGAAATAAAAGTTTTTCCCAAAGTCTTAGGTAGGGTATAAGATTAAAAGGTAGTATTATGTGGTTATTATAACTTCAATGATTAAAGCAGAAAGTTAAGAACAACACTATAGAGATATGGATTTCTACATGCAAAAGTAAAAATTTTCATAATTCAAAAGCATTCATGCAATTCAAGCACTTTTGTTTCTAATGATAGTCAATTTGATAAAAAGCATTACATTTCTTATGTTTTGGCACATAACATAGGCCAAATTATGTATTGATTAATATTTGAAAGGTTATTCTAGATTGCATTGGTACTATATAGATCAAAAAGATAATGTATGTAAAGCAAGGTACATTATTGCTGTAATGGAGTACCTCATAAAGGAAATACCTTTTCTTGATTTTTAGATAAAGATATATGAGTGTGAGACATGTCTAATTTCACGTTTCTTTCTAAATCAACTATAAAATAATTAAGAGTGAGTATCTTTCTTGCCAAAAATCATCCATTAACTGGAAGAGCATTTAAGCTATTCCACGATTGTACTTGTTTTGAGATCAACAAAGTTTGTGTCCCTCTGTATGTTTTTCTTCTTACATTTTACTAGATTTTTTCAGCCCGTATGGTATACTATATGTATAAAAAGACCTTATTTCTCTGTTTTTCATTAGAGTTATGTAGAGTGTTCAAACATACGTACCTGCCACTAATTGCACAAAGAATCTAGATAGCTGGAAGTAGGGTGCAAAATTAAAGACAGAGTATAGCAAAGACTGCACCCAAACAAGAGAAGGGCATTGCTGAAGTCAGAATTAATTACAGCTATTTTACTTCTAACCTGAGCAGGAAATGATAAAAGAAGCTAAGGGAGGTGAAAGTACAAAGAGCACTCATCAAATAGCAATATGTCCCTATTCTCAATAGAATTAATTATATCTCACTTATGTACAATTGGCAATTGTAATAAGAATGTTTTTAACTTTAAATACATTCTGTTTACTTGTTTTTTTTGGGACAAAGTCTCGTTCTGTTGCCAGGCTGAAGTGCAGTGGCATGATCTTGGCTCACTGCAAGCTCCTCCTCCCGGGTTCAAGCCATTCTTCTGCCTCAGCCTCCCAAGTAGCTGGGAATACAGGTGTGCACCACCATGCCCAGCTAATTTTGTATTTTAAGTAGAGACGGGGTTTCGCCATGTTGGACAGGATGGTCTTGATCTTTTGGCCTCGTGAACCGCCCGCCTCAACCTCCTAAAGTGCTGGAATTACAGGCGTGAGCCATGTTTACTTGTCTTTTAACACTGAATTCCATTTCAGACTTCTACTTATATATTATTTGTATTGTTTTATTTGAATTACCACCTACTTCTAAAGGTAGTATTTCCTGAAGTTTACCGAAATGTTTTTATAAAGATGAAAGTCTACAAAACATAAAGGATAAAAGTAAAGGGCATTTTGAAATATTCACATTTACTAAAGATATAGAAACTGAATTTAAAACCAACCTTTAAACATTCTTTTTCCAGAACAAGTAAAACAAGAAAAATAATAAGTTTCTTACTACCAGTGCAAAGTTTTCTTGACCCTGAGTTTAAAAAAATTTAAATAAACACTAATCAAGATGAGAAATTAATGAGCCATTTTTTTTGTTTGTTTGTTTTGTTTTTGAGATGAAGGCTCCTTCTGTTGCCCAGGGTGGAGTGCAATGGTGTGATCTTGGCTCACTGTAACCTTTGATTCCTGGGGTCAAGTGATTCTCCTACCTTGGCCTTCAGAGTAGCTGGGATTACAGGTACCTATCACCATGCTCCACTAATTTTTATACTTTTAGTAGAGATGGGGCTTCATCATGCTGGCCAGGCTTGTCTCGAACTGCTGACCTCATGATCCACCCGCATCGGCCTTCCAAAGTGCTGCAATTACAGGCATGAGCAGTTTTTAGGACATGTAGAGACATTCATTCCACAGAGGGCTGCCGTGTTTTATTACTTTTAAGTACACACAGTGATGATGTGGTTCAGACACATAGCTTTGTGATGTTAAAGTTTATCAAACACTGAGAAATATTTTATAACTCTCTTAGGCTTCCTTTTTCATAAATGCTTTGTCTCAGAAAGGCCTTAACAATATTGATTTTTCTAATTACAAAATTAATGTTTGGGACTTCCAATTCAATATGGTTGATTGGACACTGTTTCTTAAACTTCATTACCTTCCAAAAGTCTAAACTAATAAAAATCTTAAAAACATTAAGGAGCTGCCCAGAGAAAAGACAATAGCAAAGGAAAGGGGTCAACAAATTTTTGGAATATAAAAGTAAATGTAAGAGTGCTAACTGGCTAAGTAGACAAGAGAAAGCTGAAACCTATGAGTATACAGAGAAGAGAATGGAGAGAAACAAGCCCATTTTCCCTGCAGAATGTTGAAAAATATCAAGAATAATAAAACACAAGAGCTATAATCATTTGTATCCCGAGAAGTAGCTGAGAGTTTACACAAGTAGCAGTTGAGCTCTTGGGTAGGTCCTAATTACTTTGCAGGTATCCAGTCTCCAAAGCAGTTATCTCCACACAGACAGTCAAGCCCATCCTTACACACCATTCTCCCCAGACATGAACCAGAAAATTTCAGGGCCAAGAGCAAAAGTAGTCAGAGTGATGGGGGCTGATAGGCAAGGACTTCATGACTAAAACACCAAAAGCATTAGCAATAAAAGCCAAAATAGACAAATGGGATCTAATTAAATTCCAGAGCTTCTGCACAACAAAAGAAACAATCATTAGAGTGCACTGGCAACCCACAGAATGAGAAAACATTTTTGCAATCTACCCATCTGACAAAGGGCTAATATCCAGAATCTATAAAGAACTAAAATAAGTTTACAACCAAAAAAAACAAACCCATTCAAAAGTGGGCAAAGGACATGAACAGACACTTTTCAAAAGAAGACATATATGAGGCCAATAAACATATGAAAAAATGCTCAACATCACTGGTCATTAGAGAAATACAAATCAAAACTACATTGAGATACCATCTCATGCCGGTTAGAATGGTGATCATTAAAAAATCTGGAGACAACAGATGCTGGAGAGGATGTGGAGAAATAGGAACACTTTTACACTGTTGGTGGGAATGTAAATTAGTTCAACCATTGTGGAAAACAGTGTGGCAATTCCTCAAAGACCTAGAAATAGAAATTCCATTTGACCCAGCAATCCCATTACTGGGTATATAGCCATAGGATTATAAATCATTCTATTATAAAGACAGATGCACATGTATATTCATTTCAGCACTGTTTACAACACCAAAGACCTGGAACCAACCCAAATGCCCATTAATGATAGACTGGACAAGGAAAATGTGGCACATATACACCATGGAATACTATACAGCCATAAAAATAATGAGTTCATGTCCTTTGTAGGGACATGGATGAATCTGGAAACCGTCATTCTCAGCAAACTGACGCAAGAACAGAAAATCAAACATCACATGTTCTCACTCATAGGCGGGTGTTGAACAATGAGAACACATGGACACAGGGAGGGGAGTGTCACACACTGGGGTCTGTTGGGGGGCACTAGGGGAGGGACAGTGGGGGGTAGGGAGGTTGAAGAGAGATAACATGGGGAAAAATGCCAGATAGAGGTGACAGGGGGCTGGAGGCAGCAAACCACATTGCCATGTATGTACCTATGCAACAGTCCTGCATGTTCTGCACATGTACCCCAGAACCTAAAGTACAATAAAAAATGTATTTTTAAAAAAAGGGCAGGTGAACCAATCTTTGAAGTTCTCCATACAACATTAAGACTCTTGACCTGATTACCCCAGAGCAGGAGTTCTTGAGGGTGATTTGGAAATGGTAGGGTGCCATATTGTTTTGGGGAGCACTGCCACATTAAATAGGTAAGAGTCTCTGATTCCAGACATTCTCTCATGTACAAAACTCCCTCACAATGAAGACTTTCTAATAGCAAAGTAGACAATAATATAGAAAAAAAGAAAAACTAATAAGTTATATGAATCTAAGAGCTAACTGCATTTTACATATAAACTTACAGATTTTGACATATAATATATATATTTTGACATGACCTTAACTTAGACTACACTTTTTAAGATTGCAATTTGTAAATTGACGCAAGATGTTATATTGTTTGGTTTCAAATTTAACCAAGAGTTTCTCACCTTTTCACAAAAGCACATCATACAAACTATGCTACAATCCCTCTCCTGAGTATATACCCAAAGGAAATGAAACCAACACTTTGTAAATATATTTGCATTCCCATGTTTATTGCATTATTATTCACAATAGCCAAGATATGAAAACAACCTAGGTGTCTATCAATAGGCAAGTGAATAAAGAAACTGTGGTGTTTATTTATATTGTGAAATGTTATTCAGCCTTCTAAAAGGAGGTGATCCTGCCATCTGTCACAAGATTGACCATTTATGCTAAGTGGAATAAACCAGACATGGAAAGAAAAATATTGCATGATCTCATTTATGTGTGGAACCTAAACAAACAAATAAAAAAGGTCAAATATACAGAGAGAGAATAAAACAGTGGTTAGTAGTGTCAAAGTCAGGGGCAGGAAATAGGAAGATGTAGTTCAAAGGATATAAAGTAAGTAGCAAATATGCAGGATAAACAAGTCTAGATATCCAGTGTACCACATGATGGAATGTAGCTAATTAAGTTGTAGTGTAGAGAGAGATCCAAGATGACCGATTAGCAGCAGCTCAGGATTGCAGCTCCCAGTGAAAGCGCAGAGAACAAGTGGATGCCACACTTTCAGACGAATTTTTGTTGCCCACAGAACAGGAGATTCCCGGCAGAGGAGCCACACGGGTCGCCAGAGCAACTCTTCTGGCCAGAGAGGCTGTTTTGCCGGTACCCTGGCGTGGCACTTCTCGGAGCAGAGTATATGGGACTGGGTGCCCTTTTAGTCAGGCTCAGCTGGTCCTATCCCCACAAGGAAAACAGCAATTGGAAGCGCTGAGGACTGAGAGTTTCACAGCAAACACAGCCGCACCCAGGAAGGTCCAGCTCTGTGGGGAATGGGTGTCCATGAAAGGAAAACTAAGAAACACAAAAAACTTCATCACCAACAAGCTGGACATCCACTCAGAGACCCAACCTGAAAGTCGGCAATTACAAAGACGACAGGTGGATAAATCCACAAAAATGGGAAGAAACCAGTGCAACAAGGCTAAGAACACCCGAAATCAGAATGGCTCTCCTCCTAGAGGGGATCGCAGCTCCTCATCAGCAAGAGAACAAGACCTGATGGAGAATGAGTGTGATGAACTCACAGCATCAGGCTTCAGTAGGTGGATAATAAGAAACTTCTGTGAGCTAAAAGAACATGTTCTAACCCAATGCAAAGAAACTTAGAACCTTGAAAGAAGATTTAACAAAATGCTAACGAGGATGGACAACTTAGAGAAGAATATAAGTGAATTGATGGAGCTGAAAACACAACACGAGAACTTCGTGAAGCATGCACAAGTTTCCACAGCTGAATTGACCAAGCAGAAGAAAGGATATCAGAGGTCGAAGATCAACTCAATGAAATAAAACAAGAAGGCAAGATTAGAGAAAAAAGGGTAAAAAGGAATGAACAAAGTCTCCAAGAAATATGGGACTATGTGAAAAGACCGAATCTACGTTTGATAGGTGTACCTGAATGTAATGAAGAGAATGAATCCAAGCTGGAAAATACTCTTCAGGATATTATCCAGGAAAACTTCCCCAACCTAGCAAGACAGGCCAATATTCAAGTCCAGGAAATACAGAGAACACCACAAAGATATTCCTCAAGAAGAGCAACCCCAAGGCACATCATCGTCAGATTCACCAGGGTTGAAATGAAGGAGAAAATGCTAAGGGCAGCCAGAGAGAAGGGT
>CAUYQU010013344.1:0-15394 GCA_963574635.1 Cheracebus regulus | reverse complement strand
TGATGGTAGTTTGTATTTCTGTGGAATTGGTGGTGATATCCCCTTTATCAATTTTTATTGCATCTATTTGATTCTTCTCTCTTTTCTTTTTTATTAATATGGCTAGCAGTCTGTCTATTTTGTTGATCTTTTCAAAAAACGAGCTCCTGGATTTATTGATTTTTTAAACAGTTTTTTTGTGTCTCTATCTCCTTCAGTTCTGCTCTGATCTTAGTTATTTTTTGTCTTCTGCTAGGATTTGAGGTTTTTTTATCTTGCTCCTTCAGCTCTTTCAATTTTGACTACAGAGTGTAGATTTTAGATCTTTCTTCATGTCTTATATGGGCATTTATTGCTATAAATTTCCTTCTAGACACTGCTTTAAATGTGTCCCAGAGATTCTGGTACATTGTGTCCTTGTTCTCGTGGCTTTCAAAGAACATCTTTATTTCTACCTTCATTTCATTGTTTATCCAGTCAACAGCTAGGAGCCAGTTGTTTAGTTTCTATGAAGTTGTGTGGTTCTGAGTTAGTTTCTTAATCCTGAGATCTAATTTGGTTGCACTGTGGTCTGAGAGACTGTTCCTTATGATTTCTGTTTTTTGGCATTTGCTGAGGAGTGATTTACTTCCAATTATGTGGCCAATTTTAGAGGAAGTGCAATGTGGTGCTGAGAAGAATGTACATTCTGTGGCTGTGGATGGAGAGTTCTGTAGATGTCTATTAGGTTAGCTTCTTCAAGTTCTGCATTCAAGTCCTCTATGTCCTTGTTGATTTTCTGTCTCGTTGATCTGTCTAATTTTGACAGTGGAGTGTTCAAGTCTCCCACTACTATTGTGTTTGAGTCTAAGTCTCTTTGTAGGTCATTGAGAACTTGCTTTATGTATCTGGGTGCTCCTGTATTTGGTGCATATATATTTACGATAGTTAGCTCTTCTTGTTGTATTGGTCCTTTCACCATTATATAGTGTCCTTTGTCTCTTCTGATCTTTGTTGGCTTAAATCGATTTTAACAGAGACTAAAATTGCGAAGTCTGCTTTTTTTTTCTCTCCATTTGCTTGGCAGATCTTCTTCCATCCCTTTATTTTGAGTCTATGTATGTCTTTGCATGTGAGATGGGTCTCCTGAATACAGCACACCGATGGGTATTGACTTTTTACCCAGTTTGCCAGTCTGTGTCTTTTGACTGGGGCATTTAGGCCATTTACATTTAACATTAATATTGTTTTGTGTGAATTTGATCCTGCCATTTTGGTACTGGTTGTTTTGCCTGTTGGTCGACACAGTTTCCTCATTGCATTGTTGGTCTTTGCCATTTGGTTCGTTTTTGCAGTGGCTGGTACTGGATTTTTTTCTGTGTTTAGTGCTTCCTTCAGGAGCTCTTGTAGGGCAGGTCTGGTGGCCATGAAATCTCTCAGTAATCGCTTGTCCATAAAGGATTTTATTTCTCCTTAACTTATGAAGTTTACTTTGGCTAGATATGAGATTCTGGGTTGAAAGTTCTTTACATTAAGGATGTCGAATATTGGTCCCCACTCTCTTCTGGTTTATAGGGTTTCTGCCGAGAGATCTGCTGTTAGTCTGATGGTGACCCAAACTTTCTTCCTGGCTGCCCTTAGCATTTTTTCCTTCATTTCAACTCTGGTGAATCTGAAAATTATATGCCTTGGGGCTGCTCTTCTTGAGGAGTATCTGTGGTGTTCTTTGTACTTCCTGTATTTGAATGTTGGCCTGCTTTGCTAGGTTAGGCAAGGTCTCCAGGATAATATTTTGAAGCGTGTTTTCCAGCTTGGATTCATTTTCCCTGTACTCTTCAGGTACACTGATCAAGTGTAGATTAGGTCTTTTCACATAACCCCATATTTTCTGGAGGCTTTGTTCATTTCTTTTCACTCTTTTTTCTCTTTTCCTGCCTTCTCTTTTTATTTCATTAGTTGATCTTCGATCTCTGATACCATTTCTTCTGCTTGATTGATTCTGCTATTGAAACTTGTGTATGCTTCATGAAGTTCTTGTGCTGTGTTTTTCAGCTCCGTCAAGTTATTTATGTTCTTCTCTAGGCTGGTTATTCTAGTTAGCACATCACCTAATCTTTTTTCAAGGTTCTTAGTTTCCTTGCATTGGGTTAAAACATGTTCTTTTAGCTCAGAGAAGTTTGTTATTACCCATCTTCTGAAGCCTGCTTTTCTCAGCTCATCAAAATCGTTTTCTGACCTGTTTTATTGCCATGCTAGTGAGTCTTTGTGATCTCTCTGGGGAGGAGAGTCATTCTGGACTTTGATGTTTTCATTCTTTTTGCGCTGGTTACTTCCCATCTTCTCTGAGTGGACGTCCTTTCTGTTAAAGTTGGGGTTATTTCTCCTGTGGGTGGCTTTTTTTTTTTAAACACAGTTGTCAGTGTGCCACTTGAGACAGTCTGTGCGTTGTCTGACTGTGGAGGCACTGATGGGCTGCCTCGGTCTCAGCCAGGCTGCTGTTTATTCTTCGCCTGGTTTCTGTACTGGTGGAGTTAGCCCTGCCTTCCCAATGGTGGGCTCTTTCCCTCTGCCGAGCCTACTGTTCCTGGGTGGAGGTTGTGTTAACTGCAAAACTCTCCTGGAAGAGGGACTCTGGTTGCTGGATCTTGCAGGGGAGGGGCCTGTCTGTTCGTATTCCCTCCCTGCTTTCAACTCTCCTTTCTGTGGGATAGGCGGTTTCTTTTAGCAAGCTTTCAGGATATTAGTCCAAATCTCGGCCCTAGTCTGCACTAACAAGGCACAGCTCTGGCTGGGGCTGCTGGCCTGGGCTGTTGCCCAGGTCTGCAACTCTGGGTGGTTCTCAGCAAGGTGGCATTTTCTTGGTCTGTGTGCTACCAAAGTTTCTGAGTAAATTGCCATATCTGATTCAGAGAACTGAGGAGGTGATGTCCCCCTGATCCTCCGTGCCTGATACACTTTTTAGGTGGGACAGGGCCCCACCTTGCCTCAGCTGGATGCCTTATCTGGGAGTTAATCCCTCTGTTCAACCAGTCCCTTTAAAACAAAACCGGTACCTTGCTCAGAGACACAGATATTGCTCTGGTTCTGTCTCACTCGGTGGTTCTGTCTCACTCAGAGCTTCACTCTGGAGAAGCTTCCTTTTGGCCATCTTCCCTCTGTCTCCCAGCAGGTAATAATCTTAGAGACCAAGATTCATTGCTAGGATACTTTTGCTTAAAGCTAGGAAATATATACATGTCTACATATGTGTATACATACATATTACATACACATTTAAACATACATACATAAACTTCTGGATATATACAAACATAGACAACAATATCTAACTATTTTAGAATCGTGATTCATACCAATGCCTCCAATTCCAATCCATCTCTTCAGAGATCTTCCTTGCCTTCCTCCATTTTATTTTTCTATGTCTCTTCATTCATTGAGAACTCTGGCTCCCAAGAGTCAATATCAACTCATTTCATTGTATGCCCAAATCTATAGATATCAAAAGTCATTTTAGAATTGCTTCACTCATACCAACACAAAAACCAAACCTATTAGGAAGAGCTGAGCGTGTGTTTGCTTTTCTCTCCCTACCTTCCCCCAAACCACAATGCCACCCAAGACAGAGCTTATAGTGTTGTTCACAAAATCAAAATTAAACAAGAAGTATACTCAGAGATGTGACACCATATGTCCTATCCTTTCCATCCTGTTTCCCTTCCCTACCCATTCCATATAGGTAATCAACTTCATTGTTTTGCAAATAGTTCTGGTGTTTCTTTTTCTAAAGTCAGGTAGATTTGTACATAGTTTCTTCTTTCTACTTATTTCTGACACAAAAGGTAGCATAGTATATACACTTTTAGCACTTTGTTTTAGCATTTAACAACAAAGGTGATTAATTTTTACTGTTAGTGTGATGAGGAGCAATTGGAGAGTTTTAAGTCTAAAAGTGATGGAATCTGATTTATGTTTCTGAAAAATCACTTTGGCTTCTGTACTGGGAACATGAGTAGAATTGGGGAGACCATTTGAGAGGCTATTGACATCACTCAAGTTAGAGATGATAAAGGCAAGAACCAGGGTAAAATAATACTCTGAACAACTTTATTACTCTGTAATTACTCTGTAATACAGTTATACAGAGTATTATTTGTTCCCAACTTTTTCCTTCCACTTGGCCTTTGTTGTGATTTCCTGGCTGGGGAAGTGTACTCTGATCTACTGACTTGTAGTTTGGCCATGTGATTTAGTTTGACCAATAGAATGTGGGCGGAAGTGAAAGTGCTAGTTTTGAGCCAAGCTGTTAGAAAGCCTTGCCTATTTCTACTTGTCCACATGTGCTCCTATTCTGTGAGACTAGAGAGAAACATGCCCTGACTCTACTCTTGTGATCTGCATCCAAGAATAAGAAACAGATGAGGCATACCTGAACATCACTCACAGTATTGCAGAATCATAGACAACCCATAGACTGATAGATCAAAAAACTTTACATTTCTTAGCCATGGATATTTCAGAGCTATTTGTTACACATCATTATCACAGCAAAATCTGACTAATACAGGTGGCAGTAGTAGTGAGCTGAGAGTTGACAGATTTAGGATGGATTTTCACAATAAAGTTTATTGACCCTTACTGCTATGTTAGATGTAGGGAGTAAGGTAAAGCAAAAAATCAAGGATGAATTGTAGGTTTGGAGATGGATAGTGGTCCCTTTTACTCAGGTAGAGAAAAATAAGGAGGTGCAGAATTTGTTGGAAGCTAGAATAAAGCACTGGTATTCAATCAGAGGTGATTTTGCCCATGAGAGGAGATTTAACAATGTCTGGAAACAATTTTTGTTATCACTGCTGGGAGGTGCTACTGGCATATAGTGGATAGAGGCCAGGGATGCTGCTAAGCATCTTACAGCTCACAGAACAGTCCCCCACAACAATAATTACTCAGCCCAAAATATCAGTAGTGTCAAGGCTCAGACATTCCAGAAAATAGTGGTGTGTTAGATTTAAGGTGCCTGTTAAATATCCAAGTGGATATTTTGTAAAAAGAGACTTCTAGAAATTAGAGGAAGATCAAGGAGACAAAAGGTTGTAAGTAATTAATATAAATAGACAATATTTAAAATCATGGAAGTGAATGAGACCACCTAAGGGAGGATATAAAGAGAGAAAAGAAGAGGCTTGAGGATTTGTCCCTCGTTCCTCCAACATTTAGAGATTGTAATGAAGAGGAAAATCCAGATAAGGAGACTGAGAACATTTAGTCAATGATGTAGAAGTAGATCAAGAGTCTGACATCCTGAACCCAAGCCAAGAGAGAATTTGAAGGAAGAAATACATATTATGATATATTTATTATTTAACATTGAATTTCTATTATACAATTGGTGATATTTAATATTATAAATGTGACAATAAAACCTTGAATTTTACACTTTATACATTTTAGTAAACTTTCAGACACCATATCTTGTATGGTTCTCACTAACACACTGAATGAAATACGGACAAAATTTAAGGTTACTAAAAATCAAAGAGCCTCTGCTCTGATTTCACATAACAAGTTAGTGATAAACCCAGGCCATAATTCATAATGGGAACAATGTCCAGAGGCTGAAATAAATATTCCTGAGAAAATCAACACTTATTGGAGATAACAGATCAAAATGATTACAAACATGAACTTTACAGCAATAACTAAAACCAATATATATCTAGTACATCCTAAATATCAGCCAAAGTTCTAAGAATACAGCAGTGAACAAAACAAAATCACTTTCTTTGTGGAATTTACCTTACAAAGGCTCTCCACAAGACCTGGGCTTATAGCCCAGTTCTACTCTGTGACCTTGAGCAATTAACTTCCTGCAAACTTAGTTTTCTTTTCTAATGGCATTGATAATTCCTACCTCAGATTTCTGATTGAATATGGCAGAGAAGATACCAGAATTTGTCTCTACACTCTCCTGAACCTCTATACTAAAATTACACTAAGGGAAGGAAAAGAAATAAATCTACAAAGACAAAAAGATTGAAAGAAAATAAAATAATAACGAATTTTGAAACTTAGAAAATAGATCAACAAATGTTAACCAATCTAGTAAATCAGAAAGCACTGAAACCCAAGGTAGCAGTAGGGAAAATCCAGAAGCAGGTTGATTCATACTGTAATGTAGTACAGTGGTCAGTACATTTTTTATGGAAATGTCCAGATAGTAAATATTTTAGGCTTTCCATGCCATAGGATCTCTGTCACAACTATCCATCTCTGCAGTCATAGATAATACATGCCTATGGGCATGGCTGTGTTCTAGGAAAACTTTATTGATAAAAACAGGCAGAGATTGAAAGGATAAAGCAAATTGTGGTTTGGCAAATCACAGTTTTCCAAATCCTGATATAACACCTCAGGGATGAAGGTACCAGATACTTCTGAAAGCAGCAGAGCAGAATCTAAAAATAGAATTGAAAGTGTGTAAAAAGAGACCGATAGAATTCCAGGGCTCCTTTTCCATCCATCACAGACAGTTGACAGACCCCCATATCATACCAAGAGTCTTGAGGATTACTATCTGGAAAAGTGAATTCAGGAGATGCTGGATGCAGACACAGATAAAGATGAATATGAGATATCCAGATAAAAACAAGGGTATTAACTGAAAAAAAATCTCAAGCCCTAGTCCCCAGTCAGCTGGCAGAACCTGCAAGCAGGCTTATATTCTTTTGACAAAATATTAGTCACGTCCTCTTTGGAGAAACTTACCAACCCAGAAAAAAATACTTAGAGATGCTGCAAGTTGATGGCTGTCCAACAAAAAGGCCCAGCCATAAATTTCTAGGGTAAAGCCTACCAGTTTACATCCATCCTCCACCCAAATATAGTTTCCCGTCTGTTTTGTTATTACTTCTATCTTAAATAACCATGCTCTCTTGAAAGACAGGATTCAAAATGGAAACAGAGGAGACAAAGTGTTAAAAAGAAAGAAAATCCAGGAAACAGAGAAAATAGCCAAGAAAGTTTCAAAACATAATAATATCACCTCAGAAATGAAAAGAGTATATTGTATCCATGAAATAAAAATAGGAGGCTGGAAAAAAAAACAAAGACTCATCAGAAAAAAAAAGAAATGCTCTTGGAAATTAAAAATACAATATAAGAAGTGAAGAATTTAAAAGAAGGGTTGGAAAATAAGGTTGAGAAAATCTGTCAGAGACTTGAACAAGAAAATAAGAAAATTAGATGATTGACCAACGAGGGTCTAACTTCCAAATAACCATTGTTCCAATCAGAAAGAACAAAGAAAAATATGCTGTTTTCTAAAACTTAGATGTATTTTATGAATGCTTCCATTTTCTGGAGAGCAAAGAAATAATGTTACAAATTCATAATGTTTTAGATTTATCGGTCGAGGAGAAACCTCCAAACAAGCCAGAAAAGGATCATTCACATTTCATCTCGTTTCTTTCAACACACATTCAAATCAGAAAAGCACTAACAAGTTAGTTTCTTCTTTTCCGAGACATACAAAATTGTCTCAATAATTTCAATAAAATTCTCTACTATTTTTACCAAAAGATTTCATCAAGGATTGTCATCCCACCTTCATTTGTGCCTGAGAAACCCCAGAATTCAATCTCTCCATATATAATCCTCCAATCTTCTAGTAGGTGTGGGAGGATGTTTCCCTGGCTGCGGTAGTAGGACATGAATTCAGGATCCTAGCTGCCTCTTTTAAGCACTTTAAACCCATCATCCTGTTCAGATCCCTTGCTCCACCACTTTCAGGCATATCTCATGCCTTCAATTCCTGCACCTTTTTCATGTGCCTTCTGTTTGAATTAGACATTAAACCCTTCAGACATTTGTGCATAAATGACAAATTCCTATTATCAATTAATCTCCAAAAGTTTTCTCAAAAACGTCACTAGACACAGATGCCAAAGGGCTACAGTTATGAACAGACACTTATATTTTTTAAAAAACTAATTTGTTTTTATGCAGAAAGAGACAGGTACTTACAGAGATGTGGCAGCCTCTTTTCCCAATACTCCACCATGACGATTTATAACATAGTCAGTATTTGCAATTTTTAACAATCTCTATGGAGATGGACACTAAATATTTCAGTAAAAACAAAAATATATTAAGTAAATAAATAATTGGATTGTTTGCAACACAAAGAATAAATGCTTGAAGGGATGGATACCCCGCTCACCATGATGTGATTATTTCACATTATTTGCCTGTATCAAAACATCCCGTGTTTCCCATAAATACATACACCTTCTATGTACCCATAAAATTTAAAAATTAAAAAATCTAAAAAGAGACATTTTTACCATGGCAAACATGTCAATGGCCATCTTTGATGCATGAACTCTGAAACTGAACACACTTGCCAACCTCTTATTAAAAATTCAATAGTCAGTAGTAACAGCATCAGAACATGAAAGTCAAGGAGTCACAAAAGGCTTAAAGTTACAGTTATTGTGACATTCCTTGATCCAGAAGCTGCTTTTCTGAGTTAGAGTTTTGTTGTTGTTGTTGTTGTTGTTGTTGTTGTTGAAACCAAGACAAATAGCATACGTAATTTTATCAGCAATCAGAAAATCAAATATTCAATGGGCACAAAAAATGATGTGAATAACTTGTCGACCCCACAGTTGAGAAAGACTATTAGTCCAACTAAACCAAAATCTGATAGCAAAGACATGGATGTCCCAAGCACCAGGAGATAAGAGAATCCTTAAGAAATAAAAACAAAAAAACAAAAATGTCATACATAAATAGTCATCAAAATTGCCTGTTATCTTCTATCAAAAGAGAAAAGATGCAATGCTTTTGATAGCAAAGTAAAAAAAAAAAATTATATATATATTCCAACGTTTCCCCCATTAATGAAGGCAATAAAAGAGTTGCTAAAAAAAAATAAAAAAAGAAAAATTAGACTTAATCTACAATCAAAGTAAGTGAAAGTAAAACCTTTATCACAAGATGGTAAGATTTACCCTAAGAGTTGAGAAAGGCCAATCTGGGTTCAAGGGGCCTGTGATATTGCATATCTTAAACAATGCAGTGTAGGTGACTCCAATAGTTGGATGGTTCTGTGTAATCTTCTCGAGGTCTCCATGGTAACTGTGCAAAGAAGACTCAAAGTTTAGCACTTAAAAAGTAATTTTGCTTGCAAAATTTTACAAGGGGTTTTATCTTTTGGAAGAAGTGGGTTCTCAATAAAGGGTATACCAAATATTTAAATAAAAAAACTTCAAATTTTCAGTCTTTTAACTCTCATCGGTGGAAAATAACAGCTACTACACATAATTACCCTATCTGCAAGGATCTTATGTATCATTCAACACCAGCATTTTATTTAAGCAGTTATCAACTTACAGGAAATGAAATAAAGGCTTCATCTACATTAGAGACAAGAAGAAAATGCTGCATTCACATGCACATGTGTGCACATGCACATGTGTGTGTGGTTTATCTCAGAGAGTTTCAATGTGCTTAAGCAAATTTGCAGCAGAGTAGGATATCTGTTCTGCTTCCTCACACTTCTATGACCTGATTCCTTTTTCTGTTTAAAGACATCACACATAAAACTCATATTATAGCTAATGCCACATAGAGCTTTATTTGAATGCCAGTTACGTATTAGAAATTATTCTAAACACGAAATACAGTGGTTAGGAAGACAGGAAAATCCCCTGTCCTCATCTGCGAAAACTGAGGCTCCATTCGTTGTAACATCCTCCAAAGCAAATTAGTCAGTACCTCATATGTACACAAAATAGATGTCTAAGAAATATTTGCTAATTTAACTGGATATTTATTAGAAGTTAATTTCTAAGTGAAATTTTATTGTAGCAGCACTATTTATAAATGGATAGTTGGGTGCATTTATTAAATTGACCAAATGTAAATTAATTAAAATTCATTATTTTTCACACACACACACACACATAAATAATGAGGCTAATGTTGGTTGGAAGGAGTCAGCTAGATTAATGATTGTTAAATACTAGCACAATAGTTCCTAATCATAGCTGCTTTAATCTTAATCGCTCTTGACTATTTCCATTTCTGAGTCATTACAATGAAAATCCTCTTATATTTGTCCATAAACATCTAAACTCCTCCTTTTAAGTTAAAAATGAAGGCTCGGTGTGGTGGCTCGCACCTGTAATCCTAATATTCTGGGAGGCCCCATTGGGCAGATGGCTTGAGTCGAAGAGTTTGAAATCAGCCTGGACAACATAGCAAAACCCCATCTCTACTAAAAGTACAAAATATTAGCTGGGAACAGTGATGCATGCTTGTAGTCCCAGGTACTCAGAAGCTGAGGTAAGAGGATCATCTGAGCTCAAGAGGTCAAGACTGTGGTGAGCTGAGATCAAACCACTACATTCCAGCCTGGGCAACTAGAGTAAGACCCTGTCTCAAAAAATTAATTAATTAGTCATGAAGTCCTTGCCCATGCCTATGTCCTGAATGGTAAGCCAAAATACACAAATGAGATCTAATTAAACTAAAGGTCTTCTGCACAGCAAAAGAAACTATCATTAGAGTGAACCGACAACCAACAGAATAGGAAAAAATGTTTGCAATCTACCCATCTGACAAAGAGCTAATATCCAGAATCTACAAAGAACTTAAACAAATTTACAAGAAAAAAAGCAAAAACCCCATCAAAAAGTGGGTGAAGGATATGAACAGACACTTTTCAAAAGAAGAGACTTATGCAGCCAACAAACATATGAAAAAAAGCTCATATCACTGCTCATTAGAGAAATGCAAATCAAAACCACATTGAGATACCATCTCACGCCAGTTGGAATGACAATTACTAAAAAATCTGGAGGCAATAGATGGTGGAGAGGATGTGGAGAAATAGTAACACTCTTACATTGTGGGTGGGAGTGTAAATTAGTTCAACCATTGTGGAAGACAGTGTGGCAATTCCTCAAGGTTCTAGAACCAGAAATACCATTCAACCCAGCAATCCTATTACTGGGTATATACCCAAAGGACTGTAAATCATTCTATTATAAAGACACATGCACATGTATGTTTATTGCATCACTGTTCACAATAGCAAAGACTTGAAACCAACCCAAATTCCCATCAATGACAGACTGGATAAAGAAAATGTCGCGCATATATATCCTGGAATACTATGCAGCCATAAAAAGGATGAGTTCATGTCCTTTGCAGGGACATGGACAAAGCTGGAAACCATAATTCTCAGCAAACTGACACAAGAGCAGAAAACCAAACACCTCATGTTCTCACTCATAAGGAGGTGTTGAACAATGAGAACACGTGGACACGGAGGGGAACATAACACATCAGCTCCTGTTGAGGGGTTGGGGAGCTAGGGGAGGAATAGCAGGTGGTGGGGGGATTGGAGGATAACATTAGAAGAAATACCTAATGTAGATGACGGGGTGATGGATGAAGCAAACCACTATGGCACCTGTATACCTATGTAACAAACCTGCATGTTCTGCACATGTACCCCAGAAATTAAAGTATAATTTAAAAAATCATTAATTAAAAATAAATTGTTAAAGGGATTTGATATAGAGCAATTTAGCAAAACATTTTTTTAATGCAAAGTTGGCTCACAGTGAGTACAGTTTTTTCCTCAGTCACTAATATTGACGGACCCCTTCCAAAGTCACCCAAAATTTGCCAAGCTGTGGGCAACTCTAAGGCAAGGACTTTCTCCTCAAAAGGTCCAGCACAGCCACCAGACATAGAACAAAACCGCAGCCATTGATTTTTAGATTGGGCCAAAATTATTGCTGTTTACTACAAAGCCAGTGATAACACAACACTGCAACTAATTTCAGATTTCTTTTTTTTTAGAATTTGGCTTATGATATAATGAAATCAGGAAGATTGGGGAGGGGATCCATCCTTTGTCTCTTCCATAGAGAACAACAGGACAGCTATCCATGAATAAAAACAGCTCTGGAAGAGCTCAGGAGTCCACTTAAGAAGCTACAGCAACACGGTGGAAGAAATCCAAAAGTAGCCACACAAAATGGGTAGGAAAAACATTTTTACTCTGACTGCATCATCCTATCCCCTTGCAGAATGAATACTCTAGCTCATGAGTTCCCCTCAAGGATAAAAAGAGTAAGATAAACAACCGCATTCCTTGAACTTCTGGGGCACTGCCTGAATTACATTCTTCAGATTCATGCCATCGAGATCACTGGAGAGACTGGCATAGCTAAGATTTCTAGAGACAGCTTGGAATAAAGAGTGGGCACTAACAATATCAGCCACACAGTGAAAACTACGATGGTTCCCCATGGCCCACTCTGCACAGAAATTCTGAAGCCCCAACCACTAAGGACTTCAACAGCCCTTAAAGCCACTGTGCAGACCCACAGCTTTCACTGTTGAAGAACCACCCCAAACCCTGCCAGAATTTGCCATGACAGACCCCAGTGGCCTAATCTGCAGATGACCCTAGCAGCTTTTGCTGGTGAGGAAACCAGCAGCCATCACAACTGAAGCAGACTCCCACAACTTTTACCACCAGGTTGTGCCTGCCACCATCCCTGGCTTCTGCAGCTGTGTGTGCCAAGTACCAGGTCCCAACTCCCACCGCCAGTCCCCACCACCATTCTCACTTCTGCAGCTGATCCGTGCAGTCAAACATGTACATACAAAAAGCCTGGTTCTCACAGCTGTGTGCTTTTGGCCTCAAAGTCTATTTTATCTGATATGAGTACAGCTAACTCTGCTCTCTTTGGTTTTAATTTGCTTGAAATATCTTGTATCTCTTCGCTTTTGGTCTGTGTTCGCTTTTTTATGCCCTTAAAAGTGAAGTGAATCTTCTTGGCAGCATATAGTTGGATCTTGTTTTTTTATCCATTGAGCCACTGTATGTCTTTTGATTAATGAACCTAACCTTCATCATGAGCTATCACAACCAAATATGAGACCACAGCTGGTCTGTGTAGCCATGTACATAGTCACCATCATTTCTGGTCCCTGCAGATACACACACACAATCAGCTAGCTCTAACTCCTACTGCCAGCTCCTACTGCCACACACATGCCTGCAGCAGGCTCCTGCAGCTATATACATGGTCACCAGCAGCCCAAGCCCCAAAGCTACACATGGGCATGCAATCAACCCCACTCCCCATAACCTGTAACCACCAGCATGTTTGCACTCACAGCCTACCCCTGCAACCACACATACAAACACAATGCCTGTTGCTGTTACTTACTTTGGGGCATGTACTCACAGCTCTCTGCAACCACATACATGCACGCTGCCAGCCCTGGTTCCTATACCCATGCACATGCATACCAGTGGTCACCATCATCATATATTTGCCTATTTTCTGCCCTGAGCCCTGCCCATAACTCTGGCCCTTACTGCTGTACATGTGGCCTCAGCTAGCCTCCATCATCACAAATGTGCTTCAGCCAGCCACTTCAGCCAAGTGTGTATATAATGACAGCGCCTACTGCTGACTACCTCAGTCCCTTGGCACTGAACTCACAAGCAACATAGGGACCATAACAGCTCTCACAGCTATTGTAGACATTCTGCAGTTCTTGCCACCAAGGACCATTCAGTTACAAATATCACAGACCTCAGCTGTGTGAGAAGATAAGTCACCTCACTCCCCCAAGACCTGGAGTCACCGCATGCCCCCAATCTTGGTGTCCCATACCTCTAAATCCAATGTCACAGCACACTCCAGCATGCCACCCCATAGGTAAATGTCTTTTATTACCAAAGCCAGTCCATAAAGTCTAGAAGATATAAATGCATCTTCAATTGCGTAGAAAAGACAAGGATCACAGAAAATAAGGGAAACTTGACATCACTAAAGAAATACAATAAATTTCCAGTAACAAATCCCAAAGAATTGGAGATGTGCAAATTTCCTGACAAAGAATTCAAGATAATTGTTCTAAAGAATCTCAGCAACCTACAAGAGAACATAAACAATTTTATAAATATTATACAAGAATAAAATAAGTTCAACAAAAAGACACAAATTTTTTTAATAAACATTTGGAGGATGAAGAATACAATGACAACTATAAAATACAATAGAAAGCTTCAACAGTATAGTAATCAAACACAAGAGTGAACCGACAACCTTGAAGAAAAATCATTTTGAATTATTCAGTCAGAAGGGAAAAAATAATGAAAGGGAATTTTTAAAGCCTATAGGATCTATGAGACACCACCAAGAGACCTAACATTTACATTACAGGGGTTCCAAAAGAAGAAAAAAGGAAAGAAAGTTTATTTGGAAAAATAATGCTTGAAAACTTCCCAAATTTGGGGAAAGATATGAATATCTAGATACATGAAGCTCAGAGATCTCTAATAACATTCAACCAAATAATATTTAATCAAGGCACATTATCATCAAACACAAATATCAGAGAGAGATGATTGAAAGCATCATGAAAAAAAAAATCATACCACATCCAAAGGAACACAAATAAAGCTATCAGCTGATTTCTCAAGAAATCTTGCAGGGCAGGAGAAAGTAGGTTGACATATTAAACGTGCTAAAAGAAAAAGAACTGCAAGCACAAATAATTTACTCAGCAAATCTGTCCTTCAGAAACTAGGGAAAGAAAGACTTTCTGGGACAAATAAAAGCTAAGGGACTTTATTACCACTAGACCTGCCTTATAAGATGTGTTAAAGAAAATATTTCAGGCTGAAGAAAAGACCACTAATTAATACCATAAACTCATATGAAAGCATAAAACTCACTATTAAAGTGAACTTGTACTCAGAATATTCGAATACTATCAGGGTGGTATATAAATTACCTACAGCTCTATTATAAAGGTTAAAAGACAAAAGTATTAAAAGTAATTATAGCTACAATAATTTGTTAATAATGGACAATATGAAGAGATGTTAACTGTGACATCAAAAACATAACACGTGGGAGGGAGAGTAAAAGCGCACAGCTTTTATATGTAAAGTTAACTTGTTGTTAGCTTAAAACAGGCTTGTAAAACTATAAGATGTTTCATCATAACCAGGAAATAAAAACCTGTAGTTGATACTTAAAAGGTAAAGACAAGGGAATCAAAGCAAACCACTACAAAAAAAAAATTATCAAATCAGAAGAAGACAACAAGAGAGAAAGAAAGGAACTAAAGATCTATAAAAACAACCAGAAAATAATTTTAAAATGGCAATAGTGAATTCTTACCTATCAACAATTGCTATAGATATAAATGAATTAAAATTCACAAATCATGCTATCTTCATCAAGCTACCAATGACCTTCTTCACAGAACTGGAAAAAACCACCTTAAACTTCACATAGAACCAAAAGAGAGACCGCATAGCCAAGTCAATTCTAAGCAAAAAGGAATACCTCCTCTTAACAGCTGTTGTTGAGACTGCAGAAAGTGTGGCGCT